>PVKN010002289.1:0-36879 GCA_004027915.1 Capromys pilorides | reverse complement strand
TGTGAGCTTAGCTCCCAGCACCATCCTCAACCCACCCTGCCCTCTAGATGGCTTTGACTCCCTCAAACATGCCATCCTGCATCAGGTTGCATAATCTTTGCAGTCTGCTTCCTTTGCTGTTCAGCTCTGACCCCTCTTAGGGACCAGTTTACACAGTACTTCCTTCAGTGATCCCTTTCATCCTACAAGACCAGGAGTTACTCCTCAGCACCCCTGTCTTAGTCCTTGCAGGCTGCTACAGCAAAATGCCTCAGACAGGGTGTTTTTTAAACAACAGAAATTTATTTCTCAAAAGTCCAGAGATTGGAAGTCTGACTTCAGGATGCAGCATGATCAGGCCAGGGTTGGGACTCTCTTCCAGGGTACAAATAGCTGCCTCCTCCCTGTGCCCTCATGGTGACATAGTCATCTCCCAAAAGCGCCTCCTCTTACTGCCATTACTGTGTGTTTGAACTTTATCATATGGATTAGGGGAATGACATTCATATCATAGACAACCCTGAGCTTCGTCTTTGCCACAGTGGAATGGGATGGGCCACTTTACTTTTCCAGAAGGTAAACTCCACTGTAGCGAGAACCAGGTTGTCTTCCGTGGATTCGGCATTTGGCTCAACACCCACAGACACTCAGAGCCTTCCTCATTAGATGGCATGCAGGAATGAGCAGTAAGCCTGTGGTTTGTTTGCAGTCCCTGGTTTAGGAAGCCTTGGCTGCACTCTAGCTTTAGTGCTGCTTCTGTACTTGCCCCCAACAACATCTTCCTGCATCTGTGGCTTTGTGCTTTACCCAGAAGGTCTCTTAGTCCCAGTCAGCAGAGAGGGATTGAGTGCCTACTGTGTGCTAGGATCCAGATCTGTAGTGAGGACACCAAGAGCTCTGACCTTACAGGTTCCTGATCATTCTGGATGACAGTGCATGGCATAAAAGCACAAATGCCAACCCCAGATGGTTCCTGTTTGTACCCCAGCTCTGCCACTCCCTCTGGCTCTTGGCCCCTGGTTTCCTTTCTCCCAGGCAGATAATGATATTAATGCCCAGTTCACAGAGTTGTAAAAGGAATAACAGGTCATGTGTGGAGAGCAGGCAGCACAGTGTTCTTCTTGCCAGCTCTGTCTGGCTACAGACTCAGTCACCCTCATCTGTGCCCCAGCCTCTGTTTACTGCATCTGCCACCATCCAGCTCTTGCCTACACACAATTGTGTGTGATTCATTTTTTTTTCCCAAGTGTTTCATTTGGTGGTATACAACCATACTGAAAAATTGGAAAAAAAAAAAAAAAAAGGCATCCATATGCTCTATTTAGATTGAGCTGTTGCTGGTTATGTCATATTTTCTGTATGTATTTACTGAGTACTTGAGAACATGTTTTGGAGGTTGTGCAGCTCGTCTCAGTCTGCCCTGAATGTAACGTCTTAAGTCATTGTAGGAACATTATCACACTATGAAAAATCACAACGATCCTTTGACATTGCTAGAACCTGGATACAGTCTCATTACCCACTTATCTCCATTATGGATCTAATACCTGGTTTCATTTTGTTTTCTGATCTATAAATTTTTAACATTTATGTTCTTTACGGTTATTACAAGTATATTATGTTTACTGTGGGATTTTTTGGTTTCCTGTTTTGCCTGTTTCCTTTTTCCTAACTGCCGTGTGTATCAGAGTAACTTCTCTTCAGTTCAGTTTCCCAGCTCACAGTTGACTCGTCAGTATGTGGGGTCAGATCTACTTTTTTTTTTTTTTTTTTCTTTTTTAATGTTTGGTACAGGGTCTCACTACACAACTCAGACTCCTAGTGATCCTCCTGTTTTCAGTCTCCCCAGCACTGGTATTATGCATGTGCCACCATGCCCGGTCTAGTCTGGATGGCCAGCTCAGCATGTGGTGCCAGGGATCAAGCCCCAGTCCCTTCACTTGCCTGAGCAAGCGCTTAGTCCACTGAGCTATCTCACTGCCCCTCTACTTTTGTGTTTGAAGTATTTCTTGGATTGTAGTTTCTTGGTTTGGTTTGGTTTTTTTTTTGGGGGGGGGGGTGGGGGGGGGGGTTTTGTGGAATTACTAGGGAAACCAAACCCAGCACCTTTGTGCTGAACTATGTTTGCAAGTTAGTTTTGTTTTATTTTACTTTACCTTATTTTGTTTTATTTTATTTTATGAGTCAGAGTCTTTCCAAGTTGCCCAACTGAGGCTCAATCTTCTGGTCCTCTGCGTTAGCCTCCTAGGATGCTGAGATTACAGTTATGTGCCACTGCCCCCCAGCTTGGAGTATGGTTTTAAACACTGACTAGTTAGGTGGTCTTCATAGTTCTGCTTCTCTCCTTCAGTCCTGTGGTGCTGGATTTTCTTTGGTCATGTTCATTGTTTTTCACTGTTTCTTTTAACCTCTTTCAGTAGTTTGTTTTCTTTCTCTTGTTTGCTTCATTTCTTCCCTTAGTGGCTCTTGCCTAGCTATCCCCTGAAACATTCCTCTTTGGTCTTTTTGTCACTTAGTCCTTGTTTCTGAGGTGACTTTCATCAGGACCCCATCATACCCTCACCAGCCCCCACCATCCTCCCAGCATGCTGTATGAGCTGTTCTGCAGCCTGTTTCTTCCTCACAGAGGTATACACTAATGTTTGTCAGTAATAGGTTCTGGCCTGAGTACAAACTTAAATTACCATGGCCTTGATTCAACATGACTGAGTCCTAAAAACAGTTTATCCTCTCAATGACCACTTCCTTTTTCTTCCCACCCCAGTCCTGAGTACCTTTCCCATGCAACACGGGATCCCCCAATCTGCTCCTTATGTCCCTTAGATTCTTTCTGTGTCCTTAGAGTCAATAGAGGGCCCTCCACCCCCACCTTTTACTTCTGCTTCTCTGCCACTCAACAATAAGTGTTTTCTCCTTTTGCCATGATCATAGGATATTGAAGAAAGGTCCTTTCCTGCTTTTCACTCCACTTTGGGGAGTTGTGTGGTGGTATTCTGATATATTCAGCCACCGTCACGCTGTGGGGTTACAGGCTGCACTTAGATTCCACACATGTCCTCATGAAGCCATTTTATTCCAGGCTTCAGCAGTCCAGCCTGCTGGGTTCACCAGAATCAGTCTTTTGTCTGCCTGAGTGGACCCACCCTGTTCTGGGTTACTAGGACATTTCATAAGTTTCCTATTGAAAGTGCCTGCTTAGACCAGGTTTGGTCCCCAGTGTGCTATGCCAGCCCTGCCCCCGGGGCTTGCTGAGACAATGAATGATACTGGGTGTGATGGTGCATGCCTGTAATGCCAGCACTTGGGAGACTGAAAACAGGAGAATCACTACAAGTCTGATCTGTGTAGTAGCGAGACCCTGTAGATCCTGTACTAAATAGGTAAAAAGAAAAAAAAAAGTTTCCTATTGAGTTCTTTGTTCATTAAAATGTTGGGAACAAGCCCTGGTCTTCTGTGGTCCAGCCTTAAGAAAGGAATGAAAATCATGATTTGGAAGCTGTCACCAAGAGATTTAGGAGATTCAGTAGCAGAAATGCAGGAAGGAATGGGATTCTGGAGAACGTGTGCAAGTAGGAAACTGCTTCCTCCCTGAGCCATGAGATTGATGGAAACACGGGAGGACACTCCCTGCCCGCAGGTGTGCCAAGCAGAGTCCTTCCTCTTTGTAGTCTGTCTTGACTCTGCCTGAAAAGCCCTAAGAAAGGTGCGTGTGATTTCAAAACTTTGTTATCTTGGTGTGGTCACACATATCTATAACCCCAGATCTCTGGGAGGCTGAATCAGGAGGATTGGAAGTTTAAGCCTCATCTGACCACCTTAAGGAGACCCTATATCTCAAAAATAGGGCTGGGAATATAACTCATTACAAAAGATCTGGGTTTGATCTCTGCTATCACAAAACAAAATTACATCACTCTGGGTTGTCCCCAGTCATTCCAGAAAACCCCTGTGGCCTTGTGTCCTCCATACCTCCTTACATCTCATATAAGGCCTGTTACTCTGGGGCTCCTCCTCCACTTTGAAGTCAGTTGCAGCCTCTTTCTTTCTGAGCTCTCAGATTATCCAGTTCCTCCTGTCCTCTCCTAAATGACCCCCTTTCATAAAGCTGTTGCTACAGCCTTTGATGCCTTGGCCCCCTCCAGGTTTTTCTAGTGCACATGCAGTGCTGCCTTGGTTCCTGGTACTCTTCACACTAGTACTGTCCTGTGCTGTGCTCGGAGCCTCCAGCAGCCTGTACAGGGTCCAATGAGGAAACCCAGGGGATGGGGGAGGCCAGCTCAACCTTCAGTTCCTGAGAGAGACCAGGTGGGGAGCACTTTAGAACGACATCAAGGTGAGACCACCCCCCCACACCTAGAAGCTGATAGGCAGAAAAGTGGGGTGTGGCTGGAACAGGATAATAGGGTGGTGGGGGAAGCAGGTGGCTGTCTGCTGACCTGCATGCCTGGTGGCAGGTGGTGTATGAGGAGAGCCGTATGATCACCCTGACGACCCCCTACATATCAGGCTTCCTGGCCTTCCGAGAGGTGCCCTTCCTAGTAGACGCTGTCCATCGGCTACAAGAGAAGGAGCCAAGCCTCATGCCCCAGGCAGGTGCCATGTCCTTGGTGAAGAGAGCCATTCAGTTCCTGGGGGAGGGAAGGGCCCCTGCAGGCCACCACATCCATGGCCTGAAAGGAGTGAGATTTTCTAAAATGCTGCATCCCAGTGCCAGGATCTATCCATCCCCAACCCCACCCCCACTTGCTAGGTCAGCCACCTTAAACTGACAGTTACCTCCTGTGGCTCTAGGTTCTTCTTGTGGATGGAAACGGGGTGCTCCATCACCAAGGTAATCCTGCTCCCCAGAGAGTATTGGGGAGGGTGTTATGGGGAAGATGGGAGAGGGCACCTCTTATGTCCACCACACTAAGCATCACGGCTCCTATTGGCTGACTTTCACTGTCATGGTGCGTTGTCCCTCACCTAGAAGAAAGCTCTGCCTTCTGTTCACCCCCGCATCTTCCTGTTCCTTCCTATATTGGCCCATCTAGAGGCACCACCATCCAGTGTTGACCTTACAGCTGTGAGAAGTCTCAGGTTTCCCACCCCACTGCCCACCCTGTGCCCTGGAGCCCTTGCTTTCCGCCAGTGCCTGGGCATTGACCCAGGGAGGGTGCTGCTGTGGATAGCCTTTTTACCCTTATCCAAAATGTGGTGGCCCCCAGAAGCTGTCCAGGGGAAGTGTTGGCCTTCCTAGCAGCAGTGGTAAAATCAGGGTAGACAGGATCTTGACCATGGTCAGCTTGGGCCTCCCAAGTCTGCTTCCCCAGTATTATGCCAGTCTGTAGGTGGCAATGTTCCAGTTTGACTGCACTGCCTGAGCTTGTTCTCTGCTTGCTGGAAGGCTTTGGGATAGCCTGTCACCTTGGTGTCCTCACAGGGCTACCCTGCGTTGGGGTGGCCAAGAAACTCCTACAAGTGGATGGACTGGAGAACAATGCTGTGCACAAGGAGAAGGTAAGGGGACCCATGGGCAGTGATGGGCCTGTAAGGCACCTGGGAGGATCTGAGGTATTGGTCACCTTCTAGGACAGTGGTGGCAAATTTATGGCACATGTGCCACAGCTTACTATCAACACTGAAAGCTTTAAAAGGTTCTCTCACTGTTGTAGGGCATCTCTGCCCAGCCTGTCTACTGACACTCTCCATATTCCAGGATCCCGGTCTGGAACAGGGAGACTTGCTTCTGTCTGGAAGCCTCCTGTCCACGTGGCACTGAGCACTGGTGACCCTTCAAACCTCTACCATACTTGATTCTCCTCTGTGCTGCTGCAGTAAATGTACAGGATTAGTTCTGTAATCACCAAGAGTAAGACGGGCTTCCATGCCCCTCTACCCCCACCAGCTGCCTATCTCCCCAAGAGTTCTGACAAAGCCCAGTCTCTGGGCTATGCCTGCAGTGCCTTCTGCCCTCTGGATGCCTATTCTGGCTTAGGCCTGCCTGGAGCTTCCATCCGTACTCTTATCCCCTCCTCCTCAGAGATCCTGGGGGTGTGATGTCCCCATTCAGAGGGAGCTGGTGACATCCCCACTGTCCTAGTGGACAGCAAATTCCAAGAGCAGAGATTGCGTGTTTCTTTGCTTAGTGAAGCCTTGTTGAGTTGATGGGGTCCCCACCTGCTGGTTCAGCCCTGACCCACTCTACCCACTCAAAGAAAGTTTATTTACTTGACTCAGATGTGATCAGATTCCTAGCAGGGGAAGCAACAGTAAGGTGGTAACCCTGCTCAAGGCATGCTGTCCTGGGCACCACCTGCGGGTCCATGACTCACACCTCAGCTGGCCCATGCTGTGGCGCCAGGAGAGCTGCCACATCCTCTCTGAACCTTTGTCCTCAGGTTAGATGGCATCCTGTAGGAAGTGTCCTCAACATAAGCCCTGATCATGCTGCTCTGCTACCCAGCGTTCTCAGTAGTCTTGGGGGTGTGGCCTTGCTGGCACAGCTGTCACCTAAGATTGGCTTTTCACTAGGTTTTAAAGTTGAAGGGTCAGGGGCACAAGTGCCTGCCTGGCAGGTGCAAGGTCATAAGTTCGAACCCCAGTCCCGCCAAAAGTGAAAAAATAAAAATAAAGATGAAGAGGTGTGCCTTCAGCCCTGCAAAAATGGACCTCTAGTTTTGGTTTTTGTTTTTTGCAATGCTGAGAATCAAACTTGGGGCATTGTTCGTGATGGGCAAATATCTATCACTATGCTATGCCTCAGTCTTAGAAGACATTTCTTACAAGTTTTTCTTCTATTTTCCAGATTCAACTCCTGCATGCAGGGGGAAATACGTTTCCTCTGATGGGTGGCTCTGGGACTGTCCTTGGAATGGTGAGTGGCTTGAGGCCTCTGTCATCCCCAGGCTTCAGATCAGAGAGGAAAGACAGCTGGGCAGTGAACCCCTGAACATGCACTTGCACTTGTGTGCAAGACCCACTCATCTCTTCCTGCCTCTCTCACTAGACAGGGAGGTGATGTGATGTGTGTGTTTATGTCCTCCTCTGACCCCAGTGAAGCTGGGGGACCTCGGCCACACTCACCATACCCTGCCCAGGAGAGACAGCAGAGAGGTACCTGGGGGCTGAAGCACCCCACAAACCAAAACTGCTGCTTGTCACCTGAGATATGATCAGTCTAGCCCAAGACTGGTCCTGACCTCACAGGAATGTGTCCCTATGGCACTCTGACCTCACCTTCTATCCCACAGGCCCTGAAGAGCCATGACCACAGCACGAAGCCCTTATACATTTCTGTGGGCCACAAGATAAGCCTGGAGGCAGCTGTGCGCCTGACCCATCGCTGCTGCAGGTTCCGGATCCCAGAGCCTGTGCGCCAGGTGGTAGGGCCACCTGTGGGTGGATGGCAGGTTTGGGGACTGGCATGATCATCTCTATGCTCCTTGCCACCTGATTGTCACTTGCTACCTGTCAGCCCCAGTGAGATCATGGAATGGTGATGTCAGAATCAGGATGATCCTGAACTGAGAACTGAGATCCTCGGGCCTCTTACAGGAGGAACAGTTGGCCTCCCCAGGAGAACAGGGGCTGTACTGTTCTTCCTGAGGCTGCCTGGCCCACAGCTACCATGCCCAACACTGCCTCACTGAGCCTGCTATGCCCAGGTCCCAGCTTTGTGGGAACCTTTGACATCAGCTCTGGTGGCAGAGGGGTGCAGTTACCACTCAGCTCCCATGCCCAGAGGGAGAGGCCCTTGCAGGAGTGGTGCTGAAGAAGGCTTGTACTGTCACCAGGAGCCCCAGTCAGGTCTCCAGGATGTAGTGCTTAGGACCCAGGGGACCAGCACTTTGATGAGCCAGTCAGCTCAGTGAAGGAGGAGCGCAGCCTGCAGGCAAAGGAGCTAGAGTTGAGCACAAGGGTCCTAGGACCACCGTCCTGTGCTCTGCTGTGAGGAGAGCCCCCAGTGCTGGTGCATGTCCCAGAGCAGCACATTGGTCAGGGTTCTAGGGGAAGCCTTCCACAGGAAGAGAAACAAAGGGAGTCCAGACTGGAACAGCATTTATGAGGCCCTATGGTAGGGAAGAGTTTGAAGTACTTGAGACGCTCTGCCAGGGCAGGAGGAGTGGAATGGGTAGGGGTCAGTTTGTGTCCCAAGCCTCACTGCAGGGACAGGAGCAGTTGAGAGCTGTGCAAGTGCAGCAGAACACCCATATGTGCCTGTGTGTTAGGTCTTGGGAAGCCCAGCCAGGAGCCCTCTGGATATGCTGAGTATTGGGCCAGAGGGTCCCAAGCCTCACCCACAGAGGACCATAGGCTAGACCCAACTACCCCTACCCTCAGCTTCAGGCCCAGCTGCTCATAAACTCTTGACTCTATGGCCATCACCACTTTCGTCCTGCCTCCCCAGTGCAGGTATGCAGAATGGCCTCCAGGTGGCAGCAGCAGCTCACACGCAACTGCGATGCTCACAGCCACAGGGTGGCAGTGCCCAGAAGTAGCTTCTGAGCAGCTTTTTAGGCATATAGCAACAGCCCCATAGTCTCCTCCCTGCTCAGGGTGTTGCTGGGCTCATAGGCACATGAGCTCCCAAATCTGTGAGTTGTGTCCCCAGCTCCAGGATACCCTTTATTCATTCCCTCTTCCATCGTCTAATAAGAGAAAACCCCAGAGACTGAAGCCCAGGAACCCTGGTTTGCACTGTCCTAAGCCTGCAGGACACTGGTCCCTTGACTTTGCGGGGGAGGGGCCAGCTGAGTGAGCACCTAGACATGGGGCAGAGTCATATGTCTGCTGCTGGAGAAGTGCCTGCCAAGTCCTGCCCACACTCCACAGAAATGCCAGCAGGCGTGGGATGCGTGCTGCCCGAGCCCACTTCTGTCTGCAGGGGAAGGGATGTGGCCCTGGCAGCTTGGTCCGTTTTCATCCTCGGCCCACTCATCTCAGCACTGACCCTCCCATTCCACTGTGAACTTCTGGATGTGAAGCAGGAAGGGTCAGTGCGGAGGTGAGTGGGCCCAGGATGACAATGGACCAAGCTGCCAGGTCTATGCCCTCTCACAGTGAGGCATTTGGGGCCTCCCTACACTTGGCTCTGGCACAACCCCTGGCTTCCAGGAACCCCTTGGTCACAAGTACTGCTGCACTTGCTGTGCGAGGTGCAGGCTCTCCTGCCAGGCTGGGTTGCTGCCCCTAGGATACCCTTCTGTTTATCTGCCCAGAGCCCCATGAGCTGCAGCAGAAGCTGTCTGGGGATTAGCTGTTGTTGTCAATGTGTCATGAAGCCTGAAGCTAAGCTAAAACCATTTGAGCTGGGATCAGGGGGCTTCCTGAGGCCAGGCCCTTTAGGGGTGTCCTAGTCAGTGTGACCCCATTCTGTGCCCTCCACAGGATCTGTCCAGTCCCTATCTGTGGCCTGAGAGCCCTCTTTTTCCTCTCAATTTTGTGGAACTTTAGGAGACAGGCAGCCATCACAGCTGTCACAGAGTCAGACAGTGACTCCCAAGTGGGGGCAGACTAGTAAGCTTGAGCCCTCCCCTCAGAGAAGAACTCCCTGAAAGGAGCTGTGAGCATAAAATCTGAGCAGCCCAGCCACTCACCAGCCCTAGTGTCAGGTCAGTAATCCCTGAGATCTTGGCACCCTGGTCAGCTACTCATACCAGTGGGGCTATGGGAGCTAAGGGAACCCAAGTGGGCTCCCTGTGAAGGGTATGGAGACATTTCCCAATCTATTTAACAGCCAACCAAGAATTCACCCCTTCTCATTTGCATTGTTTCGTCCAGGCTGACATCCGTTCTCGAGAGTACATTCGCAGAACTCTGGGACCCTCCAGGCCACCTGTACCAGGGCAGGAGAGGTAAGCACCAGGGAACCTTAGGATGCCCACAGGCAGCCTCTTCCTGCTTGCAGTGGCTCAGAACCAGGCCTGGCCAGGAGAGGTCCCTGAGGGTGTGGAGACAGTGTGGGCTTTGAACCTGGTGGAAGCTCTCCAGAAATGCCACCCTGTAGCTATCTGGCCTGAGCTCCTCCTCCCAACAGAGCTGCTGCTACTGCCTCTGCCTCCCCTGTCTTTCACCTGTGAGTGGCTCTGGCATGGTCCAGCCCAGCACAACCTGCCATGTCATGCACTCTGAGCCTCAGTTTCTTTCTCTGCAAGGCAAGCAGAGTAATTCTTTTCCTTCTAGGTTCTGAGGTAGAGTGAGACTGCCTGGCAGCCTCGGCCAGGACCCAGACTAGTTAGCCTGGAGCAGCCATGCCCAGAGCAGGAGCCATGAGCCTACTTTAAAGATACGGAACATGAAGCCTGGAGCATTGGAAAGTGGCAGAGCAGAGTGCCAAATATGGCGTGGACTCTAAACCCTGCCTCCTGAGCTCCTCACCCCCTAAGATTCCTGCCAAGGGGTGAGTTGTTCACGGGCTGCGCCTCCTCCGCTCCTTTTCCCTGGCAGCCAGCAGCTGTTCCCAGGCCTGGATAGGCTGCTTCGAGAGCTGAAGGAAAGGGCACTGGGAACCCCTACTTCACAAGACGTGGACTGGCCAGCCTGAGCCAAGGTGGATCTATCCAGCTGGCCATCAGGTTCTGCCTGGTGCTCTGATCCATGCCTGTCAGCAGCCCTTCCAGGAGCTCTTGAGGAATAGGGGGTGCCAGGACTGGCTCTGGAACCTCTTTTGAGACTGGCCCTTCTCCATGTTTTTTCAGGAACCAAGAGGCACCAAGGTCAAAGGCACATCCCAAAGGAAGCTCGGCAGAGTCAGCAGGAGAGAGCAGGCACCCTGAGGACCCCAGCAAAGGCCCAGGGACAGACCCAGAAATGCACCAGGGCTGCTAGGAGCAGCAGAGAAAGGCCTGGCAGTCTCTGGGAGCTGTGCACCATGAAGATGCCAACTGCCAGCCTCCCACTTCAGCCCCTGAGAAATAGCTGCTAAGGACTGTGGAACCTCCCATGGTAGAAACACTGACCAGAGCACCCAACAGAACGCCGCTTAGGTTGTAAGCTGTCCTGCGTCCAGCATTGAGAGACCTGCATGGTCACTGCCCCAGAAGGACAGATGTCCTCAAGGCAAATGCCAGACCAGAACATTATAAGATCACTCTCCCAGGGCACATAGGGGACTTGAGGCTCAAGTGCCCAGAGGGCAAGAGGTTGGCAGCCTATGCCTATGCCCACAGCTCCCATACCATCTACACCTTGGACATGCACCTGTTTCAGGGTTGTGCTTAAACCACGTCCCACCAGCCAGAGCACGCTGCCTCCACAGCTGGCAGGGACCCAAGCTGCACAGCTACATGTAACACCACACATATTTTTGTTCTTTCCCTAATCTATCTGTGCTCCAGCCTGCTCACCATGGTTAGACCCAGGAGAGGCCCCAAGCCTACTGGCTATGCTTTGCACGCCCCCCCCCACCCCATTCCTGCCTCTTTCCTTCAAAACCATCCCCAAGATGGGAGGAGCCCTGCAGGCTGCGACCTTTCTGAGTGCCTACAAGGCAGCTGTGACTCAGAGCCTGCCTCTGCTCATCCCCTCAGGTTCCCAGAGTGGAGTTGACAGGCAGTAGATGGGTCTGGCTTTGTTCTGGGTCAGGATGGAAAAGAAAGGAAAGGAGGGTCCCAGAGATGAAGGTGGGTACTTGCTGAGTGTGCCATTTTCCGCTGAGTCTAAAGACACACAAACACATGCTGGCATCCAGCCTGTCCAGAGGAGACAGCTGCAAGGCCCCTGCCCAACCCTCAGAACCATCCAAAGTGGAGTGCCCTGGCTCAGAACCTGTTTTCTCATGGGGATGCCTTTTGCCTGCTTCCCTGAGATTTACCTGGAAGAGGAGGACATGTTGCCCCAGTTGTGGGGTTTTAGGGCACAGCCTGGCCCACACAAACTTAAAACACACTCATGGAGCTCCCTGCATCCCCACTAAACCTAGGGCTGGAGGGCTCACAGCTGCCCTGCCATCTGCCCTCCTGCTTCCAGATCCCTCTCAGAGGACTAGAGGTTGGCAGCAGAAGCACAGGGCTGAGGCTCAGCAGAGCTGACTGGAATCCAGCATCTCACATGCTTTGGTGATATGTGTGTCAGGTGAGGATAATGCCTGTCCTTCCTTGTGTCTGAGGAGGTCCCGTGAGGTGACATACATAAGGGGCTTAGATGAAGCCTGGCACATGGTGGCTCTTGATGAAGGGAAGCCATTAGTTTGTAAAAGTGGGACCCACAGAGACCTTTCTTATGTGGCCCTCAAGTCTGGTCTCCCACACTTGGCAAATATGTCAAGGTTTGTGTTGTACCATGTGTCAGTGTGTTAAGCCCCCAACTTACAAACATCGGTATTGGGAACTCACAAGTGTACTGTATAAGGCTCCCTCTATTTGATTATGAGTGGATCTGACTTAACAAACCTCTCAGAATGGAACTTGTTCATAAGTCAGGGATTTAGCATAGTTAATTCCTTGTAACTGAAACCCTCCTGCAAGGAGCTATCCCCTTTCAGCTCTCCATGAGTCAGGTCACAGGTATTTGGGTTGTTGCTGTTTGGGGGGCTTCCATGAGTGCTGTGGACAAGTGTTTGTGTGTGTTTCAGTTCTGTTGAGTCCGCACCCAGAAGAAGGAGTGAGAAACTGCCAAGAAGTTCTCCACTGTGGCTACACAATATTGCAGCCCCACCAGAGTATGTAAGGGCACAGTTTCCCCATGTCCTCATTAGCTTGTGACTGTCTCTCCTTTGCATTCTGGCCATCCTAGGGGCACAAAGCGTTGTTTAGTTGTCCCTCATAACTAATGGTACCACGCACCTTTTCATGTGCTGCTGGCTAGTAGTACACCTTGGAAAAAATATCTTCATGTGCTTTACTTTCCACCTTTTCTAATTGAGTTGTCTTTTTATTGCTGAGGTACAGGAATTCTTTGTATGTCAGATACTTAGTGTTAGCTGATTTGTGTGCTTGGAGTTTAGCCACATATCTGATTCAGTGATGTACATTTCCTTGTGGCCTCTTATTTTTATGTCCATAGGGTCATTAAGTGGTCCACCCTGATTCCTTTTGATAACCCGTGTCCTCTCCATCCTTGGTGAGGCTCTCCTGGAGTGGGTTTGAGGAGTGACCCCATCATGACTTGATCCTGGTAGGTGGTGGTAGGATAGGCCCCTGCTGAGGACTCACCTTGCCCAGGGTTCAGACTACATCTGCCTGCGACCCTCCCTGACCCTCCCCAAGCAGATCGTCACCCATTGCCTGGCCACAGATGCAGATCCACCTCCTCGCCCCAGGACCTTGGATGGGGCCTGTCTTTGGGGCATAGGGCTCCATGAGCAGGATCTGGAGGACACAGTCAGGGCACAGCTCCTCTCAGGAAGCTCTGCCACAGGGTTGGGGTTTAATGAGTGCAGCCCTTAAGCACCAAGGGCTAACTAGAGTTTAGCAGGAGGAGGAGTGGGGGGCAGCACGGCCCACAGCATTTGAGGGGTGCAGGCATTGGGTCACAGGCCCCTGACATCACTGCCAATGGCCACACTAATACCATGTCTGTGGTCAACAGTGAGGGCCTCTCCTCAGCTCTGAGACCCTAGCCTTTCCCTTGGTAGTAGACAGTGACAACAGTCCAGAGCCAGCCGAGCCCTTTCCCCCTCTGCAAGAGGAGGCTGGGCAGGTCCAGGGGAAAGGGCATGGGGGCCTAGGGTCTGCAGATGGAGAGGCAGGTGAGTGAGCCAGAGTGCCTTGGTGATGGTAGGGTGTGAGGGTATCGCTGCTAGGGTAGAAGGGCCCCCTGGGGGCCCTAAGTGCAGTGGCGTCTCCACTCCTTCCCACAGAACCTTAAAAATAGGGCCCGCGGTAAAGGCCATCTCAGCAGACCACAGCTAACTGGTGCTAAGGATATTCTTGAACCTCTTAATAATTCAAGTGAGATCCAAATAGATTTTCCCATTCACCTGCTTGTCTCCATGCCCCTTGCCTGCATCCCTGCCTGCCTGGTGTTGGGAACATGAGGCTTTCAGGAGATGGTGTGACTGGCTGCTGGATTGCACCCAAGCCCCCCACAGCTCCCCACTGCAAGACCCCTGCTTGTTGCCTTCCCTTCTGCAGCTGCAGTCTGATCAAGGCAACCCCAGGAGTGGCCAACTGTGCTGCAGCTACCCCCAATCCCCAGCTACAGGGGGGTGTGCCTAGATAAGTCACTTCACAGCTGTGCCTCTATCACTGGATAGTGGCATCGGTGTCTTCAAGTGGGCTGTGGTATTTCAGGTGGGAGGGCCATCTGCACCAGAGGCCTCCCTCGCCTCCCAGGCTATCCCCAGGCAGCATACAGCCCCTTTACCTGTCCTGTCACCCCCTGGCCTAGTGTTTCAGAGGAGAGAAGCTTGGGTGCTACCTGGGTGGTAGAGGGGGCTCACCAGCCTGCCTCAACCACCCAACAGCATCAGGCCCAGCCGCACTGGCCTGGCCAGGTCCTTAGTCTTACCAAATTATTAATTAAAGGCAAAGGCACATGGCAGCACTGACAGCCAGATAAATAGCATGAGGGGTGGTTAGGGAGGTGTCATGCGAATGATGGAGCACAGTTCTCCCATTTGTCTCCCTCCCTGCAGGCTGGAGGCGATGGCAACTCCCATCAAGTTCCTTGTGCCCTGGGCAGCCAGAGGGCCAGTGGGTGGGGAGGGGGGAGGGAGGGTAGCGCAGGCCCTGCCAGACACAGCTGGCCTCTCCCCTCCAAACAGCCCCCTGCCCTTTGTCCAGTTCCTCCCTGGCCTGAGTCTGGGAAGGTGGGCAAGGGAAGCTGAGGCAGGCTAGGAAAGGGGACAAGGCCTGTGATGGACAGGACAGAAAGACCCAGAACAGGATTCCAGAAAGAGGGATCATGGCCTGCCTCCCCAGGTAGAGCAGGGAGTAGGGGAACACTTGGATATTTTGAGTTTGTTTTCAGTTACTTCAGTTTCATTTATATGTTTTTCTGTCATAAATGTGCATAGTTGGATAATCAAGCAGTTCTCTAAGGCTTGCAGTGTAAAAACAGTACCTCCCTTCCCTCCCACCCCAGTTTCCTGATTCTCCTCTCAGGCTGACTTTTCTGTCATAGCTGATTCTTTGGGCATTTATTTCTAAATAGTAGGCTAATATTGCTGCTTTTTTTTTTTTAGATTTAGAAATTATCCATTGACTTGCTACTTTGAGGATTGAAACTTCACTAACAGCAGCCCCCACACAGGTGTGCACACACATGCACACACACACAGACCCATTTTAGAGGCTCAGAAGCCAGTGTGTTTGTGTGATATTTCCTCGCATACACTGGTCACAGCTGAGTGCTGGGTTGTAATTGCTTTTCTTAGACAACCTCGTTTGTCCTGGACTTAATAATTGCCTCGGCTGTGGGAGGGGCTGGTTTATTTTCTATTTACCCATTACTTATTTATCCTTAAATCATGCAGTGGAATAAAAGGGAATAGGAATATAAATCTGTCTTTGGCATGTTGAAAACATCAGGGCATTGATCAGTTCATCTTTTCTTGGAACCTGTGGTGGCAGCCTTCAAGATGGCCCTAGAAAAGCACCCACTCTGCCATGTGGCACCAGCGTTGGTCTGTGCATGCAGTCAGTGGAGGGCTGCAGGAGCAGTGGCATGTCACTCCCAAGCTCGGGGTGAGGACTGCCTTGTGGCTTTTGTCTTGATGGCATTCTCTCTCCCTCTCTCTTTTTCTCTGGGGCGGGGCAGGGGGAGGGGCTGTGAGTGTGTGTGACTAGGGATTGAATACAGGTTGAGACTAAACTACATCCCCAGCCCGTTTTTTTTTTTTTTTTTTTCCTCGAGACAGATTTCTCACTAAGTTGCCCAGGCTGGGTTCAAAGTCACCATCCTCCTGCCTCAGCCTCCCAGACTGCTGGGATGGAAGGTGTACACCACCAAGCCTGGCTTCATTTTGAGACAAGTCTGCTGCAGATCATCAGTGGCTTTGTGAAGTGGCCCACTTGATAATGAGGAGACATCCTGTCATGAACCAGATGAGGGTGCCTTTTTACAAGCGGGTCCTCCAGCCCTTGTCATACTTGAGAGGACTGCAGACCTGGATATCATCTCACCCACTCACCCCCATCTCCCAGGACGGGATTGATCCTAGGGATTGTTGAGCTAAATCCCCAGCCCTTTTAATTTTATTTTGAGACAGTCTGGCTAAGTCTCCCAAGCTGGCCTTCAACTTGCAATCCTCCTGCCTCAGGCTCCCCAGCAGCTGGGATTTCAGGCTTGCACAACCATACCTAGCTATGCCTGTCATCTTGACTGCACCCACCTGATGCTCTGACCCCCAGATAGTCTGCTTCCAGATAATTGGCCATCAGAAACTATATGAGAAAAAAATCTTTGTGTTGGGATAATTTGTTACACAGCGGAAGCTAAGTGCAGAGCCCTTCTTCCTCCTGCATCTGCCTGCTCTGGCTGCCCCCACAATTGCTGCACTGCCTGTCACCAGGACTTAAACTGTGAGGGGCTGACCTTCCTCCTGCTCCTGCATTGTGTCCCTTCCCATGTCCAGAGTCCTCCATTTTGGATGTTCCCCATTTGAACAATGTGTGACAAGTAGAGACAAGACCAAGCCCGCTGCTGCCCTCCTCCTTCCACAGCTGGTGCCCCAGCGATGACCTTCAGCAGGAAGACCTGGGAATGGCACATGGATGCCTGGGCTTCAGGTGTCTATCCACAGCTTCAGTGTCAATCCCACTGCTACTTGCTGCTATGTGTGGAGCCCTGCTGCTGGAGGATCTACTGTTTCCTCCTCTGGGCCCATAGTGCTGCATGGGCCGAGGAGCCCTTATCAGCTTTCTCTTATTATAACACATCTGAGAGAATCTCCTTAAAAAGAGGACAAGTCTCTTTCAGTGCACTGTTTTAGAGGCTTCCGTCCATGGTTTCCTGGCTCTGCTGCTTCCAGCCTGTGGTAAGGAGACGTGATGCTCATGTCACTGCCATCTGGAAGCAAGAGCAAGAGTCCAAACTCCTACAGCCCCCTCTAAGGGCACAGCCCTGACCTAAGACCTCACCTGGGGACCACCTCCTAAAGGTTCTACCACGTCCCACAGTGTCACAGGCCTTCAGTGCATGGCCTCTGGAGCGACTCTAGATCCACAGGCTGGCACTGCCACTGTCCTCAGCACCAAAGCCAAGATTGGCCCCTGGAGCCCTCTCCAATTAGATGCTCATCTGCTTCTATCTTAGCAGAGGCAGCAGCCACCCAAGAGCAGAGTGGTGCCATCCTCAAGATTACCTGCTGCAGGCCAGGCCTCACCTCGACCCTAGCTTCTCCTCACAGGCTCTCTGACAGGCAAAAAACTAGAGCAGCAGTTTGACTGTATGTGAGCCACCACCCTGTCCATAATCAGAACCCCAGGTCGTGTGACAACACACTGGAAGCAAAAGAGGTTCAGGTGGTTCACTGCAGGGCTGGGTGTGCCCTGGCTGCTCTTGAGGGCTTGGCCCTCCAACCACCTGCTCCTCCTCACAGGGCTGAGCAGCCAGCAGCAACTCTGGCTCAAGGTCGTCCCCATCCAGTGCTCCTTCTGTCCCAAAGGCTCCCAGGGGTTCCCCAACTAGGTCCTGAGCCTTCCCTGAGCACGCTGCTCTGGTCTCCACAAAGGTGGAGGACACCAAAAATCAGAGCCAGGGCTGGAATCAGCCTTAGCCACCTTGTGGAGAGGGAAATTTCTCAGTGGGAAGTCAAAGCGTTGTTGCCCAAAGAAGTTATGCCTCAGTGAGGAAGCTAAGGCTGGGGTTCTGCAGAAGGGACAGAGGCTTTGGGGCGCAATGAAACGCCATCCCCAAGGCCCTAGGAAGGCATTGTCTCCTCCCACCAACACTCCATCCTATCTCCCAGTAATTCTCTCCCAAAGCCAGCAGGGAACAGTGTGATTAAGGCTCCATTATTAACTTGCCAATCTTATTTCTGGGGCACAGACGCTAACAGCTTAGGGGACCCACTTGGCATATAACGAGGTCTCCATGACAAATTACTTGGGTATCAATTAGCTATCTGGGGAAATGTCAGGCAGGATCCGTCATGCTGGCAGGGGGAGAGAGCCAATTAACCTGGAGCGGTCAATCCGATCCACATTCAGCCTCCAGCAGAGCCGGGAATGAGGGAGCGGCCTGTGGAGCCCAGAACAAGGTGGGGAACTGCTGCTGCTCTCGCCACCGAAAGCCTCAGTGCCTGGTCCTTGCACTGTGGCTCTCTATTCATTCTCTCTACAGTCACTGCCTAAAGGGGGGCCTGATAGGGACTGGGACAGTGTTATGGGATAACTGTGCAGCCAGATGTCTGCTTCCTTGTATGAGTGGCTCTGCAAGAGCCAAGGGGTCCTTGAGGGAAGGAGGAGGACAGACAAGATCACATCACACTGGCAGGAGGTGAGGGGGACAGTGGAGGCCACTCAATCCAGGGACAGGCCACACCCAGCACAGGTCATAGGACTGTGGGTGGCACCCTGGCAGCCCCAAGCAGCACCCAGATTTGCACTGGTGAGCTATGAGACTTATGGACAACCTCTGAGAACTTGTCATCTATAAAACGGGAACAAGTAACCCACATTCCTAGGGACACTGAGAGAACGAATAGTGGCCTATGACAGTTGTTGCTGAGTTTTGTCCCTCTTTCCTTCACCCAGGGGTGCAGGATTGACTCTGACTGCTTGGCGAAGGCCCAGGTCAGAAGGCAAGTGGAGCATACGCAGGGCGGAGTCCAGAGGTGAACAGAGGGCTTGATGAGCTGGCACTTGGGTGGCAGTGACAGGGCAGGCCCTGACCCTTGACACCATTGACCTGTTTGAGTTTAGTTTTGCTTTCAGAAAAGGTCATCTAGATGCCTGGGATGTGTCCCACCCTGGTGACTACACCCTGAGCCCCTCATCTATGGCTTTGCTCATGAGATCCCCACCCTGCAGTAAGATGCCCCATGTTGGTTTACTCTGTCAGTGATTGGCAGCTGCCACTTCCCAGCCCCCAGCCGCATGCCTATTCATGACACTGACATATGGCACCTCCACAGGGGTCTGGAGGAGCTGCCAATCCACAGTGCAGCATGTCCCCATCTGAGTCCTGCCAAAGCAAATAAAGGCAAGATGCATGGGGAGCAGAGGCGGGCTGGGGGTGAGTGTGTGTGTGTGTGTGTGTGTGCGTGCGCGCGCGCGCGTGCGCACGTGATGGGAGGAGGGAGATGGTTGAACTGAGGAGGTTGTGGAATTTGAGAGCTGGTCTGGATTCTCAAAGGCTTCATGGGTCTCAGCTAACAGGATCCTCAGGATCAGGCTTTCCGTTCCTCATCCCATATTTTAGCCAGCTCAAAGACCCTCCTACCCTCTCTCACCTCTCACACTATAAACATCCAGGAGTCCCCAGCAGCCTGGGTCCTTGCCATATTCAAATTCAGCAATCAGGACATTCTACCTAATGTTCCCAGGGCTCTGGGCTCAGCCAGCTTCTTGTTTTTACTGGAAATTGTGGGCCCCACCCATATCAGGGTGGGGGCCACTGCAGCACACTAGCACTTTCCCTCAGATCCTGCCCCAGTCTGGGGACCCACAGCCACCAAGCTCTGCTCCTGAGGCTGGGGAGGGAAGACCTGAACAAAGGTCTAGCTCTGGGGACCTTGGAAGCTCCCGTCTCCTGACCCAGGGGTGAAAGCTGCTGCTGTAGAAACCAGACCTCTTCAACACCTGGCCACATGCATCCTGGAGGTGGGTGAGGAGGGGTAGCCACTTGCCCCTTAACTGATCAGGATGAGGGAGATGGAGCAGGGCTGAGAAGCATGGCCAGAGCATGAAAGGCCAGGCACTCAGGCTGCTGAGGGGAAGCACTGCCTGGGGGATACCTCTATGCTAGCCTCCACATGCACTCTGTACAAAGGAGAGGAGGTGCTGTACTGACTCTGGCCCTACCTTCACCCTTGTCCCCAGCCCTGGTCAGCCATCTGGGTGACCCGACCCACCTGACCTTGCCATGGATGGGGGCACCATTGCCCCAGCAGAGTGTTCTGGGAGCAGCAGCCCCTGCCCAGGCTGGCAGCACTCACATTGGCTGCCACCGTTGGGCCGGCCGTGCTTCAGACACCGCTGTGCATGGAGGCATCTGCTGCTCTGTCTCAGGGCAGATGGCTGCCAGTGAGCTAAGTGTGTGCGGGGGAAGGGGTGCCATAGGAACCCCTTCCCTCGGGGAGCGTGGGGGCGGGAGAGGCAGGCACCCGAAGCAGGGTGGGGACAGCATGGGGGATGGGATCATGTGGCTCTGGGGTTGGGGTGAGGACCAAAGAACCAGTTCTTGGGGCTGAGGGAGCCTGGGTCACCTTGGGGGGGATACAGCATGTGGAGGCACAGATCAGGGCTGGCACAGCTGGCACAGTTGGCCAAGTGGCCTTGAGTGAGCCCCTTTCCTCCCAGGTCCCCAAAACCTGAAGGAGAGTTTGGACATCTTTGGGCATCCTGAGCCCTGGCTTCTTAGGTTGGAAACATTCTCAGCCATCTGTAAGGGCCTCCTGCCAGGGGTGGGTCATGGAGCCCAGCAGCCTGCCCTGCCAGACCTATCCCCAGGGCACAGGAACAGTGCCTCTGCTCTTAGCTCTGAAGCCACAGCTCTGGAGAGACAGGGGTTGTGCTGGTGTTAGCTGAGGTCACTCTGCAGTGCAGGATTCCTTGCCAGCTTTCCCTAGGTCCCTGGAGGCAGCAGAATGGGGAGGGGTGCTGCCAGACCTCCAAGTAGGAGGTAGACCTGAGGTAGGAGACCCTGTCCTGCCTTGGCTGCCCCCAAAGCCCAGCCCACTGGGCTCAAACCTCTGAGGGACACAGGGGCCCATGGAAGGAAGAGGTACAAAGACATTAAGGAACCATTCTAGGCTACAAAGTGAGCTCAAGGCCACCTCCATAATGGGACCCTGTCTCAAAAGTACAAAAAAAAAAAAAAAAAAAAAAACAAAGTCATCAGGGAAACAGCCCACAGGAACCAATGGCCTCAGAAGCCCACTGCTGGGCATGGGAAAGCCCCAGTGGTGTACTCAGTCGTGACACAGGGATGGGGTAGGTTGGGTGCCCTCAGCCCTCCTGTAATAGCTCTGTCACATTGGACTAGGGGACGGAGCTGCTCTGTGTGTGCTCTGGTCAGCTCCAGGGCTACAGTATGTCCACCTGGAACACTCAGCTGGAAGGGCCCATGTCCTCTGGAGCAGCTGCTTGGTACCTCCAGATGTCCAGGGGAGTATGGGAGGTGGCCTCTCTGTCCCTCTCCCTCCACTCCAACTCTATTAGCCAGCTGCCTTCGCCACCACCGATGTGACTCACCCGCTGCTCCTCAGCCTTACCACCCTTAGCTGGTGATTGTTCACCCCCCGTTCTCCATTCCCAAAGTGTAACACTGCCCCTAAATTGTGTCAGGTGACTCCTGGAACTCTGACCTCTGCCCAGGACTGCCCCAAAGTGGTCGAACTTGCACCAGACATGAGAGCCAGCAGCCAGACACTAAAACTTTGGCCCTGGGTAGAGACTGTCACCTCGAGGGCAGACGCAGTCCACACCCCAGTCCAGCTGACTTGGGCAAGGTGCTAGGACACCTCTGCAAAGTCGCCCTTCCTAGCTGCCTCATGACCCAAGGCCCCAGAGTGTCCTTGACATTGTAAACTGAACACAGAGGCCAGCAACTCTCCTGGGAGGGCAGGGCCTGTAGTCTCCTTTCCAAAGAGAGGGGTAAGAAGCAGAGAATTTATCCTGGAGAAGGAATAGGAGGTGGGTGACCTCCACCACTGTGGCCAAGGGCGAGACTGCTGTCCATTTAGGCTAAGTCTCTGAGTCCCACAGGGCAGGATGGCCCTGATGTCCAATACGGCCAGTTTGTGGGAAGGGCACTATAGCTGGGGTTGGATGCTCTGGGGTTGGGCCCCAGACTAGGCAGTAGAAATTCATCTAGTCTTTGCCTTCCTCTTCCCTGAGATGGTGTTAGCATCCCAGAGGACAGAGACAAGCTGTAAAGCATGGACAGACACCTCAGTGCCCCAGCCTGACTCCTGCATCTGGAAGGTTCTCTGTCTCTGCTGCTAAGGACAGGAGGAGTCTGCTCAGAAGAAATGGCCTACACTCCGTTAAGGGATCAAGGTGGAGAGAAGGAAGAGCTCCGGGTGACTCATGAGCACTGAGGAAAGTCACCCACCTGTGACCTCAGAGAGGAGCTGGGCTGGGTGATTGGGACAGGCAGCTACTCCTGTGTCCTGGAGCCTCCTGGAGTGCCAGCCTCCAAGGCCCAGGACTTTGGGGTACAGAGGGCAACTGGAGCCCTGGAAGGAATTGTGTGCCATGGCCTATGGAGGCCATAGAAGATGGACAGCCCCAGCAGGGTGGCCGCAAGGTAATGTGCTGTATAAATAACTCTGAGGCATCAGACAGGAGATGGCCAAGGACAAGTGAGGGCAGCTGGCTCATCCATTCACTGGCCCTAACTTTCTCCCCTACCTGCCACCCCTTTTTCTTGTGTGCATCCCCCACCTGCTCAGTATCCACGTCTCATGGACCTTGTTGAGGACCCAATTGTGGCTCCAGAAAAATGTGTCCTTCCAGAACTTCCAACTATGACCTTATCTGTTTGGAATCTGATGTTAAAGATCTGGAGATGAGTCACATGTGATGGTACATGCCTGTGATCCCAGCTACTCAGGAGACTGAGACAGGAGGATTGAATTTTTTTTTTTTTTCAGAACCAGGGATCAAACTCAGGACCTTGCACTTGCCAGGCAGGCACTTGTGCCCCCGAGCTATCTTCCCAGTCCCTAGGGGGATTGAAATTTAATAGAAAACCCTCTCTCAAAAAAAGTTTTTTAGAGCTCAGCATGGTGGCCCATGCCTATAATCTCAGTACTTGTAAGGCTGAGGAAGGAAGATCAGTGCAAGTTCAAGACCAGCCTGGGCTACAAAAGTGAGTTCAAGGCCAGCCTGAACTGCGTAGAAAGACCCTATCTCAAAAAGAAAAAAAAATTATGAAAAACAGGGACAGGTGGAAATGTAGGTCAGTGACAAGTATGAGGCCTTGGGTTCACTTACAAGATGAGAAAAGAGAGGGAGGTGTGAGTGCAATGCTCAAGGGGATGCCATGAGAAGACAGTCAGGGGTGGGAGTGACGATCCACAGGACAAGGATGCCAAGGGTTGCCAGCACCCTCAAAGCTGAAGAGAATCTGAAGGATTCAGAAGAACCAGTTCTGCCAGCATCTTTTTAGTTTTGGACTTATGGTTGCTAGAACTGTGAGAGAACAAATTTCTGTGATTTGAGGCAGGCAGTTGGTGTGACCCCTTGCAATGGCCCCAAGAAACTTACAATTCCTTTCCCTTATCCCGGGTCAGGGCCTGGTAGCTCAGGCTGCCCAGCAGAGGGCAGAGCTCAAAGGAGGTGGGGGCAGGATAGTTTTGAGGGTCCTCAGAGCCTGTGGCTCTGCCCTCCTGGGACCACAGCTTCCTCTCTACCACCACTTGGTCCCTAGTAGCTCATATTCTGGGCCTCACAAGTATGTGTCCCCACTTGTACCTTCAGAGCATGGCTGGTCTTGCTGCCCACCTGACACATAGTGGTCACAAATGCCTACCACTTGATGTAGTACTCAAGCTCAGACATTGCTCAGGATTTTGGTCAGAAAAATCTTTCATGAGCCAAAGTGGTGCCAAGAGGCTGAAACCTAGAAATCACCCTTCCTGGGCAAAGTGAGAATCCTGGTTCCCTGACTCCCTTGCAGCTAGGTACAGGCAGCTGATCTGGCTCTGCTGCTCAGTGCCGAACATCAGAACTCAATCCCCAGAATGCTTCCCTATCAGAGATCTGGCCAAAGGCCAGGTGTTTACAACAACAGATGTAGATTACTGGGTCCCTGCCCAGTGGTGAGGCCATGTGTTAGAGGTATGATTAGCTATGAGGCCACCAAGGTCCTCTCTGCAGGACAAACAATGTCCAAGGGAACTATCCTCAGCTCTGCCCAGCGACAAGCAAAGGACAGGGAGGTTGTGTCCTGTGACAAGCTCCCAGGGGTCCTTCTCCGCCTAACTTGGCTGGGCAGAAAGCCTTGTGGAAGTGTAGCTGGTCAGAAGGTCTGGATCAGCCTGGGCTGGACACACACAGGCTGGGTCATGAACAGCTGACCTCAAAGTCCCCAGCCAAAGGGGCTTCCACTTCTTCCCACCCCCTCCCTCTCTCCTACCTCCCCCTGCCGGGCCCTCTAAGCCTCCCTCTGTCTACCTTCCTTCTCTCCACTACCCCCTTCATGGAAATGAAGTCATCTAGAAAAATAATCCAAAAATAAAAAGGAAAAAAACCTAAGAAAACAGGATTTTCCCCCCTTCAAACATTTGGTGAGACACCTCCCACACAGATGAGTGTCCACCGGGCCCATTTTGGTCCAAGGGAGCCTAAGTCTTGGCTGTGTGAGGCAGGTGGAGCTCCCCAGTACCCATGGTGGGGGTCTGCCAGGGCCTCCCTCCTACAGCCTACAAGGTCAGTGCCCCCCAGAAGCCTGAGCCCCCAGGAGCCTGAGTGCCAGCCAACTGATGCCAACCATGGGAGGACCACCCAGTCCAGAGGCAGGTGTGTGGGTGCCAGGACCTGATGGGCACCAGGCCAGGGAGCGGCCTGAGCTCCTAAGTGGGTCCTGCCTTGTATCTTTCCCCTCTTCCCAACGGCCCACGCCCTGCCTCAGAGTTCTCGTTTGTTTATTTATAATTTATACTCAGCCTGCTTCCAAGAACACTCAGAGGCACTTGCTGAAAAGTGGCTTCCTGGAGCTCAGTTCTGCTCCTGTCAGTCTTGGGCACCAAGCCCATCACCCTCCCCCAGCTCTTTTGGTTCAGACCACTCAGCCTGGCATCCAGAACCTCCTGGAGTGGGCCCCCAAATCCAGTCTTTCCTGTTCCCCATGGACCCTGCCTTGTGCACCAGCATGCTCAGAAGGCCCCAAACCTAAGATGCCTTCTTCCTTCCTGGGATGGACCCTTCCTGGACCCCTCCCCAGTTCCTGGGTAGGAAGGGCCCCTTGGCATCTTTCTTCTGCACTTTCCTTCTGCTCCACATCACAGTTAGCTGGTGCAGGTTGCTGCTTCCTGCCTTGACCCTGCAGGACAGTGACCACACAGCTGTTGATAGTAATAGCAGAGATATTTGAGGCTCCCCCTGTGCTGGTCTGGCATTGACATGCAGGAAAAAAGGGCCTGCAGGGGGCTTGGGCAGGAAGGAGGCTGAGAGAAGAGCACTCCACAACTTCACCTGAACCCCATGAAGTCAGGGCCATGAGTCAAGGCCAAGGATGCTATTTTCATGCATATCTCTTCAGGAGCTTACTGTCTCAGAGATCAGAAAGGGGGTGGAGACCCAGCGCAGCAAGGACACCCCTGGGTAAAGCTGCATTTGGCAGCCATTGGTTGCAGCTTTGGGCTCAGGGAAGGGCCTCTGCACAGGGTCATCTGAACCAGCTACCTGGGGATTCTAAGGAACACTGCTTGTTTTAAGCAGCTGCATTTCTCAGTAACTTGTTACACAGTCAACATGACCTGGTATGCTCAGGATGGCACATCGTCCCCTTCATCTAGATGTGGAAAGTTGCTCTCAGAAGACCTTTGGAGCCAGGCACAGTGGCACATGCCTATAATCTCAGCACTCCAGAGGCAGTGGCAGGAGGATCAATGCAAGTTCAAGGCCAGCATGGGTTACAAAGTGAGTTCAAGGCCAGCCTGAACTGCACAGTGAAACCCTGTCTTTAAAAGACAAAAAAAAAAAAAAAAAAAAAAAAGCTCTTTGGCTTCACAGGGGCACTGCTGTGGCTATTGCCTAGAGGACAAGGGAAGGGTCCACTCTGACCACACAGGGTCATGGCTCAGGGAACGTCACATTTATAAGATGAACTTCTTACCCAAGACAGACAGCCGGCCTGGAGGCAGTTTCAGGGGTGAAACTGGGTTGGGGGGCTGTTCCCATGGCAACACTAGAGCCAGTCAGGGAGCTCCCATGAATCAGGCCCTCATGCCCAACTTCCCAGCCCATCTGCTGTCTCAGAGCTTCTAGCTCCTGGGAGGAAGTCATCTTTGGTCCTGGGCTTGCCTTTCCTCAGTTGGCGCTTCCTATGGTGTGGCAGAAGAAATAAGCACAGACAGTGGCCCGAGGACCTGGTGATGGCTCCAGCCAAGGCCAGATAGCCAGCTGAATCAGGAGGCCACAGAAGCTCGAGTTCTTCCGAGCCTTACCTCCCTCTGTGGAAAATGGAACAGATGATGCACTCCTTGATCTAGTGCTAAGCAAACTGGACCAAGCTCCCAGAGCACGTATGCACACCACCCAGCTTCCATAGCCTCAGTTCCCTATATGTGTAAAACACAGAGGTCTCCAGCTCCTTCCCCAGCCAAGTTTTTCTCCCACTTCTGCAGAACAGGGCAGTGTCACTGCCAGCCAGCATCACACCACAGCCCAGGGTGGAGCATGTCCCCTTCCTCTACCATTCTTGGGTCTAGAACCCATAGGCCTGGCACCATCAGTTGTCACTGAAGCCCAGCTCCTCCCTCCTTCAGCCTAAGCTGACACCACCCAGCAGACGGGCAGCCCTTGCATGGCAGATCCTCGGGGGTCACCCTTGGGAAGCCTCAGGAGGGAACAGATGCCAGCTGGGCCTTGTTGGGGATACGTTGCCACTCTCAGGAACACTGCAGAGTATGGTCTTTCCCAGTGCCACTTTCCTTGCCACCAAGTTCCCTAGGGTCACAGATGTCCTGGCCACAGGGGTTGAAGCAGACCAGATGTCTGTTCCTGGCCACAATGCTCTATGCCAGAAGGACAGAGCCAATACTGTCCCTTGCTGACACAGCCCTGGAACCCCTGACTTCAGAACTGAGAGGGGGCAGGAGTGTGAGAGACAAGAGAAAAGCCAGGCATGTCTCCAAAAGGAAATGCCTTTAAGAGCATTTGAGGCTAGAGGAGCCCATGTCATGCCCTGGGAGGTTGGCTGGCATATGGCTGCCCTGGGTTGGCCAAGCCACATGCCTGCAAAGTGTTCCTCTCCCGGTGCCAGGCCCACAGGGAAGCCAGTATTCCGGACACTTTAATGCTACTCTAGGCAGCCCCAAGGCCTGTCTGGCTTTCTGCCTGGGAAGCAGCCCAGTGCCCTGGAAAAGCAGCCAGTGAACGCATGGTGAAGGCCTAGATTGAACATTATCAGCCCCGGGAACTCAGTCAGGGAGCTGACCTTTTTAAGCCTGCTTCCTTATGGGTAAAGTGTTCATTTTGCAAATGTGAGGCCATTTGGAGCCACATCAACAGTAAGTGACCAAGGGTGGTCAGTTCCTTCTCCTCCTATGTACAGAACATGCTTTGTGCCAGCTGCTGCAGACAGAAGTAGCCCGGGGGGTGGGGGGAGACAGACCCTGGGGGACTTCCAGAGATCCTACCTAGAAACCAGTCCCCCTCAGTTTTTTGTTGATTTGTTTTGTTTTGCTTTTAAAGTATTTAGGACAGGATCTACAGGGTCTCACTATATAGACTGGACTCATAGTGACCCTCCTGTTTTCAGCCTCCCAAGCACTGAGATTATAGGTGCAAGCCACCACGCCCAGTCTCAGTCACTATCTCAGCATGCCCCAGGGCCAGGGTCAGCGAGGCACAATGAGGATGAAACCTGGTCCCTGGTCTGCCTAAGCAGGTGCTTTAATCCACTAAGCTGTCTGGCCAGCCCAACCCCTCATTTTTCCATGTACCTTACACACTTGGTCTTGGTGCACCCTTCTGTATGGCTGTGACCACTCTTCCCTTCATCCTTTCCCAGCAGACCAAGGTGGCCTCGGTGGTGGCACCAGGTCTCCTCCAGCCAACTCAGTACCTGGAGTAGTGCCAGGCACATAGGAAGCACTGCCTGCACAAGTCAAAGAGCTCTTTAGGCCCAAAAATCTTGAGCTTCCACAGAAACCGTCTTTCTAAGCACTTGGCAGGTGAGCAGTCTCTTCATCCACTCTGGCTCCTCTACCTCGCCAGGGGGAACCCACCCAACCCTGCTGGAACTGAAGTCCAGTCCTTTAATCCAGCTCCTGACTGGATGGTGTCCCCTGGGCCCTTGCGGGGTAGATGAGGAAGTGTACAAGATAGTCGGAACAAGACCACTCCCTGCATTCACAGAGCTTTCCCAGCAAAGATGTTATGAACTATGTTGAGGTAAGACCTACAGTAAAAACAGTGCAGAGGAAAGGGAAGGGATAAGCGTTAAACCAGTTTACCTTGCTAAAGAGGTGGCAGCGCCTTGAAAAGGGAATGAGGGAGGGTGTTCCAGGAAGAGGAAAAAGCAAATGCAAATACTCTGACGTAGGACCGAACTGGGGGACGGAAGGCAGAAAGCTGTGTAAGGACCTTGACTTCCACTGGGGGATATAGGCAAGCACAGAGCAGAAGTCTGGCCTGTCTTTGCACTCTGGTTGCTACACTGCGAAGAGACAGAGGGGTGGGTGAGAGCACAGCGGTGGAAATTGAGATCTTGGCTCGGAGACGGTGCAGTGACTAGGCATGAAGATAGCAGAGGTGGGAAGCGGTCAAGGCGCAGGTGACTGTTCGCGCGGGCCTTGCAGCATGGGCAGAGGCTGGGGACGCAGAGCCCCGGGGACTCCCAGCCACGCACACGCCCACCATCCACGCCGAGTCCTAAGGGTTCCGTTTCACCCGCACCCAGCCTGCGGGCAAAGCCGCAGTCAGAGACCCCAGGGGAGTCAAAGCCAGGTCCTAGTGGCTCCAGCATTGTGCAAAAAGGAAGGTTGCAAAGAGAACTCTCGCGAGACTACTCAAACCCCACCCCTTCATGGCTTCACCAATCAGCGAGCAACTGAACGCGTTGTCTTGACAACTCGGACCTACTACCTACAGCCGCTCTGCTGCTGTGGCCTCGGCTCCCTGCGCGTGAGGCTGTCCTGTGTCGCCGGCGTCCTTCTGCCCCACCACTCCGTCCTGAGGAGGTTTAAAGGTGGGCAGAAACGTGAGGCTACGACCTGCCCAATCAGAGAATCTCGACATCCCCATCCCGAGAAGCCCTTTCCGGGGCGATAGTCCCCGTGGCCGTCCATTATGACTGCGCCAGCCTCCCAGACACCCGCGCCCTCCCGAACCCCAGCCCTTCGCCTGGCCTCCCTTTCAGCCCTTGTCGGAGGTCCTGGAGGCTTCCTAGAACGGCGGCTCTGGGCTACCCAGAATTCTAAGACCCCTGCCTCAACCCGAGGCTGATGAGGTCTGGTGTTGTCTAGATGGGACAGATCAGAGGCTGAACCGCCCAGGGTCCGCAGGCCATTGAAGTCCACTGCAGCCCATCAGAGTCCAGACCTCAGACCATCCAGAGGGAAGTGGGAGGAAGCCACAATCCCTCTGTGACCAGGAACATCACTGGGGCCTCAACCCCAGTGTTGGAACCCAGAGAGCTGGTCCAGCCCATCAGCATCTAGTGGGGAAAAAAATGACAACGTGAACATGATGTGATGTGAGCTTGTTGCTTGCATTCACCCAGGAACGTGGCTGGACGGAAAGTTACTGCAACAAGAGAAAGGCACAGTTGGCTGGAGTTTGGTTTAAAAATAAATAAATAAGATTCGAATTATATAACTAACACGTGTTGCATGTAGAAAAATTGGGAAAATACTTGAAAGAATAAAAAATCCTTCCATCTCACAATCACATAGAACCTCTGCTGAAATTTAGGATGTGTTCTTCCTCTCTGTCTGTCTGTCTGTCTGTCTGTCTGTCTGCCTCTTCCTCTCTCTGCGTCTGTCTCTTTCTGTATCTCTCTGCTGGCCTCAAACTCTCAATCCCTCAGCTTCCTAAGTGCAGGAATTACAGGGTGTGGCACCTGTCTTCTTAATGCATTTATGGTTAGATGTGTTCCCGATCCACAGACTCTGGTGTGAATGGCATTGCCTGTCCTTGCTGATGTTCCATCCCAGCCTCATCACTCCAACATACTCAGATGCAGACAGGTGTGCATTGGTGCACCCAACGCTTCTGTGGCCTGTGTTTCTCAGAGCTACGTCTTCCCTGCAGGGGGCTTCTGGGAGCTTGATAGTTGCTCTGAGATGGGAAAAGGGATGACATTGAGGCTTGAGGAAATTTTCATTCAGGCTAGGAAAGAAAATTCAATCAAGTACCAGAGGGTTCCACTCTCTGAGTGTGCAGGATCCCATGGTGGCAGATGAAGTCAGATAGAAGAGTAGAGTTAGCACAAGGCTTAATCCTAACACTTTGCCTCTGCACTGCTGGAGGACATGGGACACCCCAGCAGCAGTAACCAAAGGAAGATAGCTGTGCATATAATGTTATTCTAACAGGACAATGAAGCACTCTAGGAGTCCCTGGTCAGGGAAGGTCATCCACCCCCTCCCCACTGGCCAAAGGGAGAAGCGGAGTGTGTATGTCCCAAGCTCCAGCTTTCCTGAGTGTCAATGATATGCATGCCTGTCCTGGGGATGTTCACTTCCTCTGGAAAGCCCAACATCTGTGGGGATAAGGGCACATAGCCTCATGCATCTTGGTGTTCGGGTGCTTGCAAGGTCCCTGTTGATTCTGTCTTCCCCCAAGGTCTTTGTCCTAAATAATGTCTTGGCATCTTGACCCTTCTGCTCAGGAGGCATCACAGGAAATGGCAGTGGCTCCTCCTTCCTCTCTAGAATTCTTGTCTTCCAAGCCTGCCTGGAGCTGAGTTGAGCAAACAGCCCTGCCACTGACATCTTTTCTGAAGTCCCTGGAAAGCCTTTCTGGTGCTCAGAGACAGCTGCATGTCCCTGTCTTCTCATGCTGACCTGCCCTGCATGGAAGCCACAGGGAAACTGCTCCAAACGCCTCCACTCCCACCCCCAGACTGAGCCCCCTGAGACTCTCACACCCTGAGAGTGTTCCTTTCCGAAATCACTTCCCATTTTGCCTCTGCAAAAAACCACCCAGTGGATTCCCGTCTTGCTTGGTGAAAACCAATGTTCTTTCCAGTGTGCAAGATGTTCATTGCCATCTAGTCAAAGCTCTGGGAATGCACTGCAGTGAAGACTACTGAGGTTGCTGGCTGGGGGAAACCAGGGAGGCAGCATGCTGCAGGGAACTGCAGTGTCTAAGAGGCATTGGGAAGGACCTACCAGGCCCTGGCTGGTTTTGAGAGAACTTGGGATGAGATTCAAGAAGACAGGCTGGACTGCAGGCTGCCAGAAAGTGAGGATGAGGCTGTGACTGGTGCCTTAATCTTTAAGGGGAAAGCAGGAAGAAGGGGGTGAAGTGCAGGCTAGAGTTGAGGGAGCAGCAGCAGGGGTCACCCATAGTTAGAAAAGGGTGCAGGGTCAGGCTTCAGGTGTGGACAACACTCACATTCTATGTCCAGACCAAATTCCAGACCAGCAGGTCTTGTCTGTCTCCATCCAAATCAGCCAAGTGGCCTTATCCGATGCTGGTGTTCAGTAACATTGTTCCCAGGCCAGAAACAAACATGAGGGAGGTCAGCTGCTTAACTTCAAGGTCAGTGTGACTGGACTCCAGCTGCCCTCCACCGGTTCCTCTTGCTCATGCTGTCCTAGTCTAGTTGCACTGTGGTCCAGCAAGTTTCCCTTTCCCTGTAGTCAAAGCACTGCCCCAGAGACCATGTAGCTGGCTCCTGGCTTGAGTTTCCTCTGCCTCCTCTTTATCTATGTACCCTGCTTGCCCTGCCCCACAGTCTTACCACTCAGGCCATTGCGGTGATTGGAATCCTACATTCTCTAGCCACTGTTCACCTCCCTCTTCCCATACCACCACAACTTCCCACAACAGCAAGCATCTGGGTGGCACATCCATGCTTCACTGTCACAGGGCAAGTGGCTTGCAGTCAGCTCTTGTCCTCTCAGGCCACAAGAATGTCCTTATCTGCCAATGACCCTGCTCTTGGTCATGCCTCTGCTGCAGAACAAGGAGATCAGAGCTAACTGTGAGTGGGACAGTTACATGGCTCTGATGAGACAGACTCTAAGCCTCCCTGTCCATTGTCAGACCCCAAGGGCCAGCAGCATGGTGACACTGGAGCTGTGGAAAGCAGCTAAGCTAAAGAACTCAGACCCTGCCTTCTGCCCTGCCCAAATGCATCCGGCTCATTCTTCATCACTGGAACAAGGATTGTGGTCATCCCTGGACAGCCTTTCTACCCTTTGCTATTAAAATAGGTGGATATTATCCCCTAGTTTTTAAAATTTATAATACAGGGGACTGACCCCAGGACTTTAGCATTGGGCTACATCCCTGCCCTTTTTAAATTTTGAAACAGGTTCATGCTAAGCTGCTCAGGCTGAGTTCAAATGTATGATCCTACTGCTTTAGCTTCCCCAAGTTCTGGGACCACGGATGTATATGCCACTACACTTACTTGACCTCATCCTCTTCACCCATGAGTACCCTAAGTTTCCACAAGTGGGATGCCTTTAAACAGTGGGGATTTGTTGATTCTCCAAGTTCTGTAAGCTAGAAGCCCTCATCAACATACGAGTATGGTTAGTCCCTCTGGAATCCTTCCCCAGGCCTCTCTCTCTGCTTCTTCTAGCTCCTGGCAGTCCTTGGTATCTTTACTGACACATCACCCCCATCTCTTCCTCTAAAGTCATCTGGTATTCTTCCTGTGTCTCTAAGCATCTTTTTCCTCTTCCTTTCCCTCTTTCTCATCTTCATCTTTCCTCTTTCATTTTTTGAGACAAGATTTCATTATGTAGCCCAGTCTGGCTTTGAACTCACAGTGATCTTCTCCACCTCAGCCTCCCCAGTGCTGGGATTATGAGTGTGCACCACCACACCTAACTCCTCTCTTCTTCAAAGACCCCTTTCTGAATTAGGTCCCACTGGGAGGTCCAGGTGGATGTGAACTTGAGGGAACACCATTTAACCCAGCATGGCTGTGTCCTCACATGGATACACAGCATCTTGTGTTGAGGCTGTGTCCTCCTGCTCACCTCCCTCAGAGTTGCCTGCTTCTGCGGCACTTCAATGCTTGATCCATGCTGGACATTGCCTGACTCTCATCTGTACAAATCACTGTCACAAGTGTCACACCAGCAGCAAATGCTCCCTGACATGCAGAGCAACAGCACTGCATAGACAACTGTGTGCTTCTCGGCAGCCAGAACCCACCCACACCCCATCATCTATGTCTTTGCCATCCCTGACCCTCCACTTCCCTTGCTGGCTCTCAATCTTAAGGCCTGCACCCCTGCCCTACAGGAAGTGTGGGAAACTATAGCCCCTTGTCTTGTGCAAGTGGCTCAGCACGTCTTCCCTTTCTTGTTTCCTTCAGCCAGGAGCCCTGGAGGTGAGGGAGGGGTGGTTCCTCAGCAGAGTCAAGCTGGTCTTGGAGGTGCACAGTACCCTAGTATGGGAAAGCAGTCAGTTCTTACTTCAAAGAGCTTTCTGCTCTTCCCTCCTCCCTTCTACATCTGTGCTAACATTCTGTGATTCTTAGAGAACCAAAAGCCCAGAGCCAAGAATGTTCAAGCCAGAAGGGATTTCTAAGAGGAACAAAACAGACAGGGCCTCCCCACGAAGTTCACATGCTGGGGTGGGATGGGCGGCCCGGGTCCACAGAGTGTGGCTTGCACAGGAATGGAAGGCCAGGGTGACAGAACAGAAGCACACGAGGGTTCATTCACATGGGCATAGGGCTGGGGTGAGTGGGATTGAGCCAAGCAAATGATTTCCTGGATAGACACCCAAAGAACAGGCAATCAAAGAAAATACAAGCAAGGATGTCCTGAAATGCAGAACTTTTGTGCCTCTAAAAACACTATGGCGAGAGAGAAAAGACAACCTGCAAAAATGGGAGAAAGTCTTAGCAGATTATATGCCCCATAAAGGATTAGCACCCAAAATATCTTACATACTTCTAAAGACTCACCACTGACAACCAGAAAAATAAAACTCAATTCAAAAAAAGGGGCAAAGGATTTGAATAGATATTTCTCACAAAGAGATAGAGAAATGACCAATAAACACCTGAGATGTTCAGTGTCACTAACCCTGAGAGTATGAAAGCCAGAGCTATAAGGAAACCCCACCTCATGCTCATTAGAATGGTCTTTCTGGGGGGCTGGGGAGATAGCTCAGTAGGATAAGCACTTGCCTGGAAAATGCAAAGACCTGAGTTCAATCTCCTGTTCTGCCAAAAAAAAAAAAGAGAAAGGTCTCCCTCAAAAGCCCCAGAATGACAATCACCCAGGAGATGTGGTGAGACTGGGACCCTGTGCACTGCTGATGGGAATGGGAAATGAGGCAGCCGCTCTGGGAAGCCATTTGGCAGCCCCCCAAAAAGCTAAATATAGAATTATCATATGATCCAGCAATTCTTGAGTGTGTTCCCCCAAAGGGAAGAAGAGATTCAAATGATACGTGTGCACCACACTCTGACCGTATTACTCACAGTAGTCAAGGGGTTGAAGCAGCCCAGGTGTCCATCAGCTCATGAATGGATCAGCAAAAAATGATAGCTGCATCTACCTGCAAAGGAAGTCCACAAGGGAAGTATCCTGAGTCCCAGGAAGGAGAGAGGCACAACACATGCCCAGCACAGATGAACCAAGGGTACAGCATGCCAGCGGGAGGAAACCAGCCGCAGGAGGACACATGGTGTGCGATTCTCATCCTGTGGGCTCCCCCAGAGCAGGTAAAGTCAGACACAAGAGCAAATTTGAGGTTCCAAGGAGCTGGGGCTGGCCACAGATTGGAGAGCTTTTACTTAGTGGGTATGGAGTTTCTGTTTGCAGGAATAAGAAAGCTTTGAAAATAGTTAATGGCGGTCACGCAGCATTGTGAATGTAATCAATACCACTGAAGTACACCTTAAAAGGATAAATTTTTGTGGTTACATATTTATCACAATATTTCTAAAAGTCCTTCACCAAAAGCGATTGAATCATACAATTTACACAGGTGAACTGCATAGCTTGTGAGTAGTGTCACAATCGCATGGCTTGTAAATGTTAAAAAAAGAAAGAGGCGGAGAGGAGCATCCAGCCCAAAGCCCCCTGAGAAGGGGTGCAGTGCCACAGGGATCTGAGGGGTGGGAGCCAGCACCTCTCGAGGCCCACACTGCTCCCAGCTCATTCTGGGCTGTGCACAGCCTCCCTCAGAAGCCAATTTTCTGCGCAGTGAAAGTGTTTTCCCCATCCCACTTGAGCAGATGGCCCCCCACCTTGGCCTGAATTGAGAAACACAGAAATCAAACAGGGGACAGACGGCCTCCTTGGCAGTGTCTACAGTCACACAAGCCCGCGAGCTCACACACACCCCTCCCCCGCCTGCGGGCTTCCTCATTCCTGCATGCTGGAGCTGGCATGCCAAGCTCGGCTTCTGGAGACCCTGCCTACCCCACCTGGGCCCCCAGACCTGTTGCCTGCTCCTTGAAGGTACTCAGAGACACCTCCTGGAGGAACAAGGGAACAAACATGCTGTTGGGGCCTTGGCTGTAATTTCCTGGCCTACAACTCTTCCTGTTGGGAGCCCTGCACCCTTCCTGAGGGGAGGGTGTGGAGTGGGTTGGGATGAGGGTGAAGAAGAAGTGCGACCCACAGGTTTGAAAGAGGACTGTAGAGACCCGGAGGGAAGATCACCAGGGTGGAAAAGCTTGATAGTAGAGGGCCACGAACAAGTGGCAGAAGCCAGAGTTCCAGAAGCAGGGAGGTGCAGGGCTTGCCATAGGGAGGGTCAGGTAGCCCCAGCAGGGACACTGCTGATCCTTGCAGGGCCAACAAGCTTACCCTTAGGCTCTGGAAGAGCCTGAAGAGGCCACACTGATCACTCAGGCTGTCCCTGTCACTCTCAGCTGAAGGAGGTCAAAGAGACTCCCATTCACCTTCCCAAGTGACCATGTCAGCTTCAGCAAGTGCATGTGTCCTTCCTGGAGGAGCCGGGAGACAAAACAATTTCCAGACTTCAAAAAATCTCACTCTTAGGAACATTTATGCCATGTCCATTATGAAGGGAAATGTGTGGCTGGTGTATTCAGAGGAGCTTGTGGCCTCTCCTGGGACTAAACCACTTGCCCAGCCCTGACTGAAGAGTACATCCTGCTCCCATGGTGACATTTTAAGCAGCCAAGGCTGTGGTGATTCTGCTGAGTGGGGGACATGGCTGTGTGTGACACTCCACGCTTTGATGACTTGCTCCTTGAGATCAGCAAGGAGGGAGACACTATCTGGCTGTCTTGGGTGAGGGGACATGTGGCTGCTTAGGTCAGGACCCCATCATGTGGGCTGCTCCTGCCCAGGGGCCAGGACTGAGCACATGGCCACACTAGCCTGCTTCCTGGAGCACAAGACCTAGCCCAGGACAGGGGGTTCCCATACAGAGTGCAAGGCAGAGTAAAATGTGCTGTGGGACTGGGAAGGGCTTGGGTTCCAGCCGCACCGAGCCCCTAGGTCTGGGTCTCTCCCCCTCTGATACTTATTGGAAGAGATAGGGAATGGACAAGCCCCAGAGCCAATCAGCAGGCAGTGAAGGAGAGGTCCAGAGACAGAGTCCTTGAGGCAATAGAAAAGGAAATGATCCTTGAGAGGCAGCCAGCAGCTGAGGGCTGGGCAGGGCTAAAACTAACCAGATTCTCTGGGGTACATTGCAGTTCAGGAGATATCTCACTCTCCATCCTCACAGAGACACCCTGCTGTGGTTCATTTTCTGTTGCTAAAATCAAAGCATTCAAGAAGACTAACAATGAGGAAAGGACAGCCCCCACCCACAGCAGCCCTGACCAACCAGCAAGCCCACAGGTAGGACCTCTCAGCCTGTAGCCCCTGCACCTCCAGCTGAACTCGGCCCCCACCAACAGCAGCCCGGACCAACCAGTGGGCACACAGGTAGAACCTCTTGGCCTGTGGCCCCCAGCACCTACGCCAGAACTCAGCGCCCCCCCTCCTCCCCCCCCCACCCCCGCCCACAGCAG
>PVKN010002288.1:0-43614 GCA_004027915.1 Capromys pilorides | reverse complement strand
AGGCCACTTGGCACTTTTACCACTTGTGTCCCAAGCACAGGCCCCTTCCTGATAAACCCGCTCTATGCTTTGCAGCCTGGTTCAGCCCTGGAGACAGGAAGCCAGCCAGAGCCTAGCTGGGCTCCCCTCATGACCCGCCCCTCCGCCGAACCTGGGGGAAGGCCAGCCAGAAAACACACTTTAAGGAAGAGAATGTGCTTTAAAGCCAGGCACACCTGGATTCAAATCCTGACTTCCTCACTTAATGAGTGTATTTCCTTAAGGCTCGCTTTTTTTCACCTGTAAAATGGGGACAGTCACTTAAAGTTCTAGTGTGGCCCTCTTAAGCATACACACTGGCATCTGCCCACCTCACCTACATCTCCATCTGTCAAATGTAATCTGCCCAAATGGTGCTTTACTCTTCCTCCATAAGCTTCTTCCACCCAAATCCTCTCTATCCTGGGTCAAGCAGCTCCCCTCCCCATGGCCTTCTGGCTGAACACCCTGGAGTCATAGTGACTCTTCCCTTCACCCTACAGCCAACTCCAACTCTCTGGAAGTCTCGGCAGCTCAACTGCAGCATTCATCGCAAATCCTTTACTTTGAGTGGTTACCACCATTATCGCCCAACTCCACAGCTGCAGGAGCCTCTGCTCCTACCACAGAAGCCAGAGAGATCCAGCAAGAAGTCTGAGTCTCCCAAGCCCTTCAGGGCTCCCATCTCACTCACAAGACACCTCTGGGTCTGCACCACTGTCCAGAGGCCCACCTTTCCAGCCATGCTGAGCTCCCACCCTGATCTTTGCGTGCTGTTCCTCTGCCAGGAACGTACCTCAGAGCTCTGCCCCCCAGCACCTACTCAGTAAGGCTTCCTCCAGCAGCCTTTTTTTTTTTTTTCATTTATGAATTTGGTACAGGGTCTCAATGGGCAGCCCAGACTTGTAGTGATCCTTCTGTTTTCAGCCTCCCCAGCGCTGGGATTACTGACATGCACCACCACACCTGGACTCATTTGAGGATTCAGTGAGCCTGGGGGTGGGGCTGGGGTGGAGTGCAGGATCAGGAATTGAACCATGGTCCCTGCACTTGCCAAAGCAGGCACTTAGTCTGCTGAGTTATCTCGCCAGCCCTTCCAGCAGCCTATTTTAGAGTTGTCCCTTCTCTACTTTATCTCACTCCATAGCACTCACCTCTAGCATCCCAGACAATTATCTGTTGCTTCCTGACTCTTCCCACTGGCTCCACAAGGTTGATTCTGTCTGGCATGCTCCCTGCACTCAGGAGGGGCTCAGAAACCTGGCTGGGTCAGGGAAGCATTTCCTGAGTCACAGGAGGATGAGAGCCGAGAGGTCCCAGGGCCTGCCTCACGGTCCATAAACACAGAAGTTTTTTTTATCAGTTCTGAGGAGCAACAGCACCCCTGGGTTGAGAGCAGACTATCTCAGCTCTGCTGAGGGCCCACTAGTCTCGCTCAGAGATGGCAGATGGTAAAGAGAGCTCCAGGAAGGAGGACCCAGCACCAGATGTGTCACAAGCCTGAGGCAGAGTGACCAGGATGAGGTTGCTGGGGATGAGGAGCGTCCCAGGGCGTAGGACTTCCAATGCTGGGCCAGTCACAAGTCAACTAAAATGTTAGTCACCCTAGCTGGGGGGCCAGGACTGTGATCCTCTCCTAAAAACCCCTTGGGTGTGGGAGGGGAGGAGGAGGGGCCAAACAGGCAGACATCAGGCCCGGGTCTCAGCCACATCGAGGCAGGCAGGCCTTGGCTATCCAGAGCTAGCCAAGCATGTGTGCATGGGTATATGAATGCATACATGTGTATATTTGTGTCTGGGTGTGCATGCTTAATGCATGTGTGTGAGTGCGCAGGCCTGTGTGCTTACGTTTGTGTCTATGTGTGAACATGAACGCACATTTGCCTCTGGGAACCATCAGTGGCAGTCTGGGTCCCCTTCATCCTGGGGGTCTGGTGCACACCATCCCAGAGAAGAGGCTGGGCCCTCCCAAGAACAGGCACACATGGGGAGCGGCCCTGTTCCACCTTATCTCAGCGCTCACTCTCAATTTGCTTCCGCTCCTGCTCTCTTCCTGACACGCTGAATTATGTATCCACCCCAGGCTCCTCCAGTGCACCAGGATTGCTCTCAGCTGAGAAGTGGGCGGCTCCTTGTTAGAATAACCTTTCAGCTTTCGTCTGCCTGGGCTGGTGCTGGGGAACAGGCCTGGCTGGGAATGCCATGCTAATTGGGCTCCCAGCCTCTGGGGGGATGGGGGGATGGGAGTAACTCCAAGCCCCCTGCCCTTGCCCATCTGGTCTACTACCTCCTTGCTGGGAGGCTCTGCGTGGCACAGAGCTGGAGGCTGGCATACAGGCAGCTCTGCACCCAGGTACTGCCTGATGCCTTTCAATTTGACAAGCTCAGGTGGATCACCAGACCTCTGTGGGCCTTGGTGTCCTGTATGGAAGCTGGAGTCAGCACCTGCCTTACAAGTTGTGGAAAGCACTTACATCGCAGGGTACAACTGTGTTACTGCAAGGGAATTTAGTTTTCATTTCTACCACCTTTATGCTCCTAGGCCCTAGACAGCAGGTAGACCTGACAGATCCAGTGCCAAGGAGGGCTTACCCTGGGTTGAAGCTCCCTGTTAGGACAGAGGGAAAGTGGCCTGGTCTCTTCACTTTGTCCCCATCCCTGTCTGTCCATTCTGGCAGCTCTCTATAGGAAGCCCTAGGCCTGTGGACTCTACCTCCCTCTCCTGCTGTTTCCTAAGAGTGCTGTCATGTTACTCAAACTTGCTTCTTAGATTGGATCCCTCCGCACTTGGGCTATACAACCTGGACTCCATGGCTGAGGGGTTCTGGAAGCGCAGTTCTCCCAGAAGCTTCTGGGCCCTGCTTCCTGCCTGGGACCCTTATAGAGCCACCTGCCCCTTTCCAAAACAACAGAAAACTGGGGACACACTCATAACCAGACAGGCATACCCTAAGTGATATGTCCTAGGGTTGTCTGGTGAGGCAAGGGGCCTCTCTATGGATGTGACCGTGGTCCTCAGTGGCAAATGTCTACTGTGATGCCAGCTGGGATGGGGGAGTCATGCAGCATGTGAAGGGGAGGGAGATGGGTGGGAGTCTACAGAAACCTGAAGACCACAGGTGTAGCCAGGGTGGAGTAGTCAGTGAGCAGGAGATGAGACCCCACCTTTGGGAAGCAGGCACTGAACTATGCCCTTATTGGTCCTCAGAAAAGCCAGCCCTTCCTTGCTGTCAATGAAAAGCATTCCAGACTGGCAGCTGGGCTCTGAGCCAGCCCAGACCTGTCAATCACCCTGCTGTGCATCTGTCCACCCACCTCATCGACGTGCAAGTCCAAGTTCCTTGCTTGGTTCCACAGTAATAGGGGACACGGCTACTTCCCTCATGGGCCTCTACTCTGAGAAGAGAGACAACCAAACAGAAGTAACCAGAAAAATCCCAAATGGTCCTGGAAACCCAAAGAGAGGACCATTCAGGTCAATGAAGGAACTGAGGTTCCCTGGGGCGGCCTTCCTAAGGAATGACATCTCAGTTGACACCTAATGATAAGCAGCAGCCAAGGTACAGCCTTAGGCAGAGGGAATGGCAGCTGAAGGGAGAGGGCCAGGAGATGAGGTCAGAAAGGAAAGAGCCAAGCCTTAAAGGCCCTACAAGCCACATGAAAGGGTTTGGATCTAATTCTGAGTGTAGCAAGAAGCCACTAAGAAGAGCTGAGGTGGGAGTGCTGTGACTGGGTTTGCTACTGGGCGATGGGTTGATGGGAAGGAAAAGGGGAGGCAAAGGGCTGGTGGCGCTTGTCTGTGACAGATGTCGGGCTCTGGAGACAGAACAATGGGCAGCCTGGAGAAATGTTTGCAGGGACCTAGGTGCCGGAGAAAGGGTGGGAGGATAGTGGGTGGCTTCAAGCTCTGGTCTAAATGAGAGGATGAGGGTACCACTGTGAGACTGAAGGAACCTAGAGTAGCAGGCTGAGGGCAACCAAGGGCTCAGTTTAGGGCACACAAAGCCTGAGACGCCTCCTAGGATGTCTAATTGGCAGCAGCTGGATGCACAGAAGAGGCACCCAGAGGTGCGTGGCACACCAGGGAGCCCTCAGCACAGAGACAGCATTTCAGTCACGGGAATGGAGGAGGTCACCCAGGAGAGATAAGAGAGAAGGCAGCACAACAGTTTGGGAGGAGGGCAGAGGAGAAGGAGTCAGAAAGGAGAAGGGACAGCTACCGAGGTCAGAGCTAAGCCAGGAGAGCGTGATGTCACCACAGCCAAGAGTATTTCCCGAAGGAGCAAAAAAATCAATGGAATGAAGGCTGCTTAGAGTTTACATGAGGACAGCAAAGTGCCACCTGACTTGGTGGAGGTAATGGGTGGCCCTGGCAAGTTCCTTTTTGGTAGGGTGGTGAGCGCAGGAGGGAGGGGAGAACGTTCAGAGCTGTATGGTGAGGGCCAGGGTGTCCCAGAATCCCAGGGACCCACCACAACGAAGGCTGGTATCTCATTTCTGAGACAGTGCGATGGCCGAGGCTCTTTGGAGGACTCCAGTCAAGAGAGCACCTTTATCTAGAACGCTGCTGGGAAAAGATGCGGACAGTCAGCTGCTGGCTTCTGGCGCCTGTCTCAAGTGGACACATCTGTCCTGCTCACATTTTATCAGTCAAAGAAGTCATGTGGTCCTGCTGTCACCATGGGACTGGGAAGGCACCTTGTGGGAAGGGGAACAAGGGGTGTCACTGGGCACCCAGAGTTCACCCATGCAGGCATTTCCCCTCCAAGGGAGCCAAGAAACAAGTTAAGAGTTTTTGGGGAATGGGCCAAGGGAGATTATTAGTATTATTATTCGTATAGTATTTAGTACAGGTCTACAGGGTCTCACTATACAGATCAGACTCGTAGTGATTCTCCTGTTTTCAGCCTCCCAAGCACGGGGATGTATTTAGTACAGGTCTACAGGGTCTCACTATACAGATCAGACTCGTAGTGATTCTCCTGTTTTCAGCCTCCCAAGCACGGGGATTACAGGTGCATCTCCACCACAGCCAGTCTCAGTTACCATCTCAGTGTGCCCTGGGGGTGGGGCCAGCAAGCACACTGGGGATCAAAGCCCTATCCCTGCATCTGCCTAAGCAGTATTAGTTTTCTTTATAAACTTTTTAAAAAATTCGTTTTTATCTTGACATTACACACAGTAATTATATGCATTTATGGGGCACAGTATGACAACGTGTAAATAATCAGATCAGGATAATTGGCAAATCTATCACCTCAAATATTTACTTACTATTTCTTTATGTTGGGAACATTCAAAATCCTCTGTACTAGCTATTTTAAAATATAAAATTAACTGCCAACCAGGTCCCCCTGCTGTGCTACAGAATATTAGGAATCATACCATTCCTGTCCAGCTCACTCCTGTACCCTCTAATCTCCTCTCTGCCTCTCTCAGATCCTCCCAGTGTTTGTGTTTTGAGATGGAAGAAATTGTGTGTGCATAAAAGCGAACATGACTCAGGAGGAGAGGAAAAGAGGGACTGCAGCAGCAAGCAGGGGAGGGCAGAAGCAGCTGAGGTCCAGAGCTCAGCGGGGACATATGCCCCTGTAATGGGGACAGCATGCCCAGCGAAGACCATGGAGTTAGCCTTGGATGGCTGCTCTTTCCTCCATGAGAGGCCAAGAGGAAGGTGAGAGTTGGAGGGGAGACAGGAGACGGACATCCCGTGTCATGGATAGGCCAGCTGCCCAGTCAATCAAAGGCCATGGAGGGCTCTGCAGGGTGGCAGAGCACCAACCTGACTTGAGGTTTTTCTCTAGCAGTATTAGCTACTCGGGTGCAGCCTTGGGCAAAGAAGGTTCAGCCAGGGCAGGAGCTTGTCAGGTGAGACCGCAGAATTGGAGAGCAAGAAGCCGAAAGCACTTGCAAACAAGGGATTCTAATCCCACTGGCCCAGCCTCTGCCCAAGCTCTTGTTACTGTTGGTGGGACTTTGGGGAATGTACCACTCTCCTACAAGGCAAATGACTCCCAGCCTCCTAGGATCTTGCTTGAGCCCTTTGTCCTTCCACCCCTTTTACAGACTCTCCGGACTGGTGTCGAAGACACTGTGGAGACCAGCCAGACATCTCAGGTCCCCGGCTTCCAACTGTTTCCTCTCCTGCTGGCCTGAGTCCTGTGTTTTTTACAGAGTCCCCTATCCCCATCCCTGGACACTAGGCACAGAAGCACCTGGTCCAGAAGCACTTCCTGTATTGTCCCCGAACCCTATTTTGGCCTATCAGGTTTTTCTTTCTTTTCTGTATTTAGGACAAGGTCTACAGGGTCTCACTACATAGTGATTCTCCTGCTTTCAGCCTCCCAAAGTGCTGGGATTACAGGTGCCACCACGCCCAGTCTCAATTGTAGTCTCAGTGCGCCCAGGGGTAGGGCTGGCAAGGCATCACGGGGATCCAGCCAGCTCTGCCTAAGCAAGTGCTTTAGTCCACTGAGCTATCAGGCTGGCTCTTCAGATTTTTTCTTTGCGGGACCAGTGATTGAACTCAGGTCCTTGTGCTTGCCAGGCAAGCGCTTATGCTACTGAGCTATTTTCCCGGCCCCTAGATTTTTCTTTAAAGTCACTCACCATTATTTAATTTTAAAGTAATACTTGCCAGTTGTGGGAAATATAAAAAGTATATAGAAGGAAAAAGAAAGGAAAAAAAAATCATTACATTCCCACTACCCTTGACAATTGCTGACAGGTCCTTGCTATATCATCTTTCAATACTTCATTTATATAGGACTATATAAAATTTAGATAAAAATTTTATTTAAAGAAATAAAGGTAAGCTCATGCTATATGTGCAGCCCTATATTCTGTCGCCAGCATCAACTATGAAAATTCATTCATCAGTTGCGCTCTAAGGAAGCAAAGGGAGCCAGAAGATAGAATTGGTCCCATCCCTGGGCCTGGACTGATAAGGAAATGCGCACTCATGGCTCAGCCATGGCCCTTTATACCTGTCCCTTATAAACAGGAGTGTAGAGAAAGATTTTTTTTATGGGGGGCTCTGAGAACTGGGGACCCCCTAGTTAGTCAGGGTGATAAGACTTGGAGAGTATGGAAGATGCAAAGGAGCCTTCTAGGAGACAGAATTCAAGCCAGAGGGAAGAACACCTGCTGAGGGTTTGAGGGCAGAGGAACAACTCACTCAGTTAAGTCACAGGAGCAAGAATGATACAGTAACAGGTAAGATTGGGGAGCCTGCAGAAGAGCCCACTGTCTGGAGAGATTATAATTTATTTATCTGTGAAGCATTTAGATTGTCTCTCATTTTTCACTGTTATAAATTATCACGGCAGAAATTGGTAATATTAGTTGTCTCCCAGGAGGACTTCTGGGAAACCAGGGGGCTGGGGTGAAAGAAATGTCACTCTTTACTTGTCAAGACCCTTGCTTTTCCTTTGTGATACTGGGGATCAAACCTAGAGATTAATGAACTATGTCCTCAGCCCTTTTTATCTCTTTTTCTTTTTTGGAGACTGGGTTTCATTATGTAATTCAGGCTGGCCTTGACCTCACTATGCAGCCTAAACTGGTCTTGAACTTCCAGCAATCGTCCTGCCTCTGCCTCCTGAGTACTGGGATAACAGGTGTATGTATACCTCCACATCTGGCTTATATTTTATCTGTTTTGTTTTGTTACTGGGAATCAAACTGAGAACCTTGGGCTTCCGGGAAGGTACTGTATTTTTTTTTTAAAACTTTATTTATTTATCTATGTTGTGGCCGGCTCAGCCTGTGCTGGGGGTGAGGTTGGCGCAGCAAGTGGTGCCGTGGATCGAACTGCGGGCCCTGCGGTTGCCTAAGCTTGCCGAAGCAGGCACTTTAGACCGCTGAGCTGGTACTGTATTTTATCTTGAGAGGGCCTTGCTAAATTGGCACTCTGCTCTTCAACTTACCCTCTCCCTGCTTTAGTCTCCTAAGAAGCTGAGGTTAAAAGTCGCTCCTCAACCAACCTGTCAGGGACCTTTGATGTATTATTATCAATGTATCTATTAATTCTTTGATGAATCAAATAAAAACTAAAAAACACTGGAATAGACATCTCTGTGTACAGAGCTCCGTCCAAGCTTCTAATTCTTTTCTTAGATCAGATTCACTGAGTCCAAGTCCTCTTGAACACTGAGAGACAACTTTTCAGAAAATTCATCTCCTAAAACTTGAAAAGTTCTGCACCAGGAAATCACCTGGGGGCTCTCAGAGGCCCAGCCCTTTTCTCTCAGCCTTCCTAACGGACTGTGAGCCACTCAGAAGAGACAAGACCTCTGCCTCACATGAAGAGGGGGCGCGCACTGGGAAGTCAAATCGGCAACCCCGTGAACCTCCTCTAGGTGCAGACCTACGCACCCTGAGCAGATTCACATACAGTCCTTGGATATTCCTCCAAAGGGATTAAAAAATATTCATATCTCCATTTTATCAGACAGAAAAATGAGGTTCAACCTAGTACAGTGAGAGCTGGGTGTATGGTGCACATCTGTAACACCAGCACTCGGGAGGCTGGAGACCAACCATCCTGGGCTACAAAGCGAGCTCAAAACCAGCCTAAACTACATTGCAAGTTCTCTGTCTTAAAAAAAAGACAAGACAAAACAACAAAAACATAGTGTAGTCATTTGCCCAAGATGGTGGAAGCAAGATTCAAATGAGATCGATGTGGCATCTTAGGATGAAAAAAACATGGCTTACCTCAGAGGCCACTGCTCACTCAGAGACCCTCTTCCAGTAGCATCCCCTCCTGAACCCCAATATACACTCCCCTGCTTCATCCTTGCTCCCCTGCCAATAACCTATCCCTCTCTGGTCTCCATTATTTATTTTCTCTCTGGAGGCTGCATGCTCATGAGGCCAGGGAAAGGGACTAGGCAGGTGGGGAAGGAAGTGGAAGTTCTGTATAATACCACTGTCTGTATCACAAAACTTGTCTTAAGTGCCAGCCCCAGGGATTTGCTCGAGCTGGTATGACAGAGGTGGGGCTGAAGGTCAGATTAAATTGGACTAGTAATCCCCAAAGGGATACTTAAAAGAGGCTGCTAAAGAAAGAGTTTCCGGCAGGGATGCGGGTAGCTGAGGCAGGCAGCAGGCAGAGTTCAGGCCAGCCGGTCAGGTCAAGCCTGCTTGGCAGGGCTTGGTGGTGACAGCACTGGGTTCACAGGAAACCTGCAATCTTGCCTTTTTCCCCCAATAATGAGTTGGTATAAAAATGGATCTTGAATAAAATTGTCTGCAGTTTTCAAATTTCAAACCGCATTAGTCAAAATATATCAAATTTCCATGTACTGGCTTACCACCTGCTCAAAATCTGATTCTTTTGCAGCTGGAATATATTGAAATATGAATCACCCCCCAAGGGGCAAAAGGGAAGAGAGGTTGAGGGTACAGCCACCTCAGAATGTGCCAGAGGGCAGGAGAACTGGGATCCAAGGCTCCTTTGGGCTGTCCTCACCTTTCTCCTGACAATGGCTTCTTTTATTTCCTGGGTGCCCAAGCTCTCAGAGTCTTCAGCCCTGGGCAGTCTATGCTACCCAGCAGAACATAATCACATCATGTCCTCCATCTCTCACAAGCACCAAGTGTGCTGGACACTTAGAATCACCATATATTCAGCTCCATCCATCCTATCTAGCTCTATCATCTTCCCTCTCCCCTCCCCTCCTTTCCTCTTCTCTTCAGAGGTATGGCTAAGTGGCCCCCTTCCCCTGCCCCACCTTAGTGACTGCTGCTTCTTGGCCTGTCCTTCCTGGATCTAATCTCTATACACCCATCTCTCAGGGCTCAGCCCTCACAGCCACACCTCTTCCCTGATGAGCTCACCTAAGCTCCAGTTCTTGCTATCATCTCCATGAGGAAGAGGTCAGACCAAATCTTGGTCCTCAACCCCAGACCAGCTCACCCACTGACCGCCTGACACTGCCACACAGTCTGATACACAGCTTACATGCCACGTGTCCTCAGTTTGTTTTCCAGTGCAGGTCTCAGCTTAGCAGAGGACATCATGATCCTTGTGGTTCCTCAGCCTGAAAATGTAGCTGTTATTTTCCATTCCTCCCTTTGCTTGTTTCCCTTGATCCCTTAAATCCTACTTGGTTCTATCTTCAAAATACACCCCAAATTCACATTGCTCCATCCTCACTGTCCACCCTACCTCAGACCACTGTCATCTTTCCCTGGGAGCATGCAAGGGCTTCCTAACAGGGAGTGTTGCTTTCATTTCAACTCCATCAGCCCCACAGCCTGCATCACAGCCAGAAGGATCTCCAAAAATTGTAAGTACAGGGCTGGGGGCTGGCTCAGTGGTAGAGTGCTGGACCAGCATGCGTATGGCCCCAGGCTTGATCTCTAGTACCACAGACTAAACAAAAACAGCAAGTGTGATAATGTTACATTCCTGCTTAAAATCTCCTCGTGGCTCCTGAGCACTGCACCAGAATAAAGTGCAAGTTTCTTACCACCCCACAGCCCCATTGTGATGAGCCTGGCACCCCTCCCATGCCATCCTGTACCACCTTCCCCATCAACAGCCATGCTGCTCTCTGTTCCCAAGTCCCAGCAGCCTCACTTTAGCCTCAGGACTTCTGTTCTGTTTTATGGTCCAGGCCACACAAACTCCCTACAAATAAATGACATACAATTCACCATTTTGAAGCACACAGTTGAGTGTCATGTAGTACATTCCTGGTAGTGCCATGCAGCCATGCCCAGCCCCTAATTCCAGAAATTTTGTCTCCCCAAAGGAAAATGCCACACTTATTAACAGTTACACCCACTCTTCCTCCTCTAGCCCCTGAAAACCATTCACCTGCTTTCAGTCTCTGGATTTGCTTAGTCCAAAGGGTTCACGCATATGGAATCTTACAAGGCTCACCTTAAGAGTTTCAGCACTGGCGGCCATTGGCCCAGGCCTTTGCAGGACCGTCTCCTTATTGGCACTGGGTCTCAGCTCAAACATCACTTCCCTCTCCACGGGTATCCCTTTCCATCCCAGCCACTCTTGATTTCATAAGTACTCTACTTTGTGTACTTTCCTTTTTAGCATTTCACTGTCTGAGGGGACCTGGTTTAATTATTTGCTTACATGTTTATTGTCTTTCCCCTTGTCCCCTGATCCTGTGATATTCCTATCCCTAGGCAGTAGCTGGGCACCTGGGTGGCCCTTGACAATTATTGGTGGATTGAGTGAGCCAATGTACCATCTAACACTCTGCTGGAGCCATCTACAAAGCCACAGAAACACAGATGAGGGAAGAAAGCAATGTAGCTGGGAAGCAGAGGAGTTGCAGAAGGAAAGGAAGCCTCAGCTGGCATCCAGGGAGGAAAAGGAAGCTGAGCGAGGTGGCCCAGGCCTGTAGTTCCAGCTACTCTAGAGGCTGAGGCAGCAGGGCCACAAATTCGAAGCCAGCCTGGGCAATTTAGCAAAGCTAAGTGTTTGTTTTTGTCTTTTTGAGACAGGGTCTCACTATGCAGCTCAGGCTGGCCTTGAGCTCACTTTTGTAGCCCAGGCTAGTCTTGAACTAGCACCAATCCTCCTATCTCAGCCTCCCAAGTACTGGGATTACAGGCATGCGCCACCACACCCGGCTAGTGTTTTGTTTTTAGACAGCATTTCACTATGCAGCTCAGGCTGGCCTTGAACTCACAAGGTAGCCCAGGCTAGCCTCAAACTTACGGCCACTCTCCCACCTCAGCCTCCCAAGTGCTGGGACTACAGGAGTGCTCCACCATCCATGCCTGTCTTCAAAATTTAAAAAGTAATAAAAAGGGCTGGAGGTGTTGCTCAACACTCACTACATCCATTTGACAGTCCTGAAAGAAAGAAAGAAACAAAGAAAGAAAGAAAGAAAGAAAGAAAGAAAGAAAGAAAGAAAGAAAGAAAGAAAGAAAATAAGTGGCAAAATAGCTCAGCAGATTAAAGTGCCTGCAAGCAGGCACAGGGACAGGGTTAGATCCCTGGGCCTGCTGTGGTGGTCCCGCCGCTGGGATGTGGTGAGATGGCATTTGAGACTGGGTATGGTGGCACACACCTGTAATCCCAACTCTTGGGAGGCTGAAAACAGAAGGATCACTATGAGTCTGATCTAGTAGTGAGACCCTGAACACCCTGTAGACCCTTCCCAAAAATGAAGAAGAAGAAGAAGAAGAAGAAGAAGAAGAAGAAGAAGAAGAAGAAGAAGAAGAAGAAGAAGAAGAAGAAGAAGGACATTCCCAGTAGAAGTAGAACTGCATGGGCAAAGACATGAGACGGTGCGTCCATGAGGAGTCACAGGACATCTTTTTTGCTTTGCAATTTGTCCCACCTCCTCCCACAAAGAGGAAACACAATATATCTCTTAGAGTTGGATTTGATGCAACATACAAGGTATTAAGGAAAGAAAGGTGGGCCAGCCAGATAGCTCAGCGGACTAAAGTGCCTGCTTAGGCAGGTGTGGGGAACGGGGTTCAACCCCAAGACGCACTGAGACTGAGACTGGAACTGTGACTGCAACTGAGCATAGTGGCGTGCACCTGCAATCCCAGCACTTGGGAGGTTGAAAACAGGAGGATCACTACATGTCCAATCTGTAGAGTGAGACCCTGTAAGACCCTGTACTAAATACGTAAAAGAAAGAAAGGTAGAATCTCTTTTGTTTCTTCTCCTTCACAGCCTCCATCTAGGTCCTAGGTTGTGGAGACACCTCACAGACAAGAAAAATCAGACTAGTTGCCAGTTTTCTAATTTTGAGTCATCTGATAATGATGTTTAAGAGAAGTGGGGAGGGGTGATGATGCACACTGCCAACTGTCAACTATTTTAAAGATTAACAGAGGGCTCCACTCCGAGTTCCTTGAAAGGAGGCAGAGCTAGGACTTAGTATCCCTCCTCCACTAGGCCTCCCTCACCTTTCTGTGCTGCACTACCAGGCCCTCTGGGTACTGTCCTGCCTGAGCCTGTCCTTCATTCCTCATTCAATCAAGGCTAGCTGCCCCAAGCCCTGTGGCTCTGGGAGCCCATCGAGCACCTTGGAGAGGCCCTTTCCCAAAGCCAGAAGGCTCAGGAGGACAAATTCGATTGTGTGCAGTGCAGAAGCCATTAACCTGTCTGTGGACTGCAGTGCCCCTACCCTGCTCTCTTCTGTCAGCCAGAACTGCCCAGGCTGCCTCTGCAGGATCCCAGCCTGGTTACTTCCCACCCTCATCTCTGCCTTGCCCTCAGGGCCAGGAGCCAGAGCTCCTATGACCCCAGCCTCAAGGAGCAGAGTAGGCTGTGAGCTAAGAAGATAAACAAATCTATGAGCAATTGGCCACCTTCTCACAGGCAAGCCTGGCTCTTGTCCTACCCATTCCATAAGCTTTAGATATAATCTATAGGGAAAGGGCTGGCCAAATAGTTCAGCAGATTAAAGTGCCTACAAGCAGGTGCAGGGGCCAGGGGTTTGATCCCCCCTACTCGGGGGGCCGTGGTGCTGGCCCCACCCCAGGGCATGAGGTGCCCTAAGCACGCAATTGAGACTGGGTGTGGCGGCACACATCTGTAATCCCAGCTCTTGGGAAGCTGTAAACAGGAAGATCACTATGAGTCCAAGACCCTGAACACCCTGTAGACTCTTCCCTAAAATACAAGAAAAAAAAAATCTATAGGGAAAACTATGAGTGCAGGAAAAGCCAGAAGAGCAGAGAATTTTGGAGTCTCAAGTACCTAGCATGGTCCAGAGCTGTGAGATGAAAATATCTTCAAAGAGTTTCTATTTAAAAAAAAAAAGCAAATGACTCACTTTTATACTGATTATATGATAATATTTTGAATATATCGGATTAAATTAAAATATTTTAAAATTAATTTCACCTGTTGCTTTTCACCTTTCTAATGCAGCTACCAGAAAGTTCAAAGACCATATAATTCCCTCTTTGCTAAGAGACACAGGTAGTATAGGGTGAAGGGCAAAAGCTTCCAGGGACGGGGCCTAGCCCCGCTGGCTTATCACCTTTTGGAGTGGGAAGTGGGAAAGAGCCAGCGTGGGGTCCTCTGAAAGGGGCTGCTGTTGGAGGAAACCAGCTCTGAAATCCCCTCAAAGAGCTCCCCTACATGAGACTGGAAGGCCAGGGACGCCCCATGCCTGAGGAACTGCAGCTGGGAAAGAGCATGGCTTGGAAGGTGTGAGAGACAGGAAGGGGCATGGCTTGTGGGACCCTTCGCTCCATGTTCCTTCAGCACAGGAGGTTTCAGGAGACAGAGCAGCACCAAGGACCAGCCCAGCCTAGCCGGGGAGGTTACCTTAGTGGCTTGGGTGCTTATCCCATAGCAGAGGCAGGACAGGGCATGTCCTGAACAGCTGACCTCCCTGTGGTCTCTTCTCTGATACCCCACCCTAGTCTCTGAAGGGCATTTACTGTGGGGAAGGGTAGGCTGCTCTGGGGAAGTAGCTCAGGGTGGAGGGGACGGGGCCTTTCCCAGACCTGGCCTCCCAGTCTGCTGCCCTGGTGAAGACCCTGACCCACATCCATCCAGCACCCCGGTCTCCCCAGAAAGTTTGGCTCATCTGTCCTAGAAGTCCCTGCCGTCACTAGACTCAGTATAGCAAATGGCCACCTGCCTATGTAGAGGACCAGGGCTTCTGCCTACCCAGCCCAGAAAAGGATGGCTTGCTCTTTCCCTGCCTCAAAGCTGGGGACAGCCTTTCAAGCTCGCCACTACGGTGCCCGCCTACTGCTCAAGATTGGGGCCAGCTTGGTTACGCAGCCAAGATGAGGAACAGAGCACGGGTAGCTGTGGAGCTAATGAATGATCCGAGCTTCAGCTCAGGTCAGCAGCCCCCCCTGCCAACCTCCTCGGTCCTCTCTGATGGCTCATTATGCCAGCATTCTCAGGAGACGGATGGAATTCTCCCCACCGTCACCTAATTACATTCCAACGCAATGTGATATGGTGACATGTGTCCAAGCCACACACTATTCTCAGTAAGACAGAGAAGAGAATGTTCCCACAGAAGGTGTGAATGGGATGGGTTTTTTTGTTTGTTTGTTTTGTGGGACCGGGGTTTGAACTCATGACCTTGCACTTGCCAGGCAGGCACTTGTGCCACAGAGCTATCTCCCTGGCCCCTTTTTAAGTTTTTTTGTTTTTTTAATGGGATGTTTTAATCTCTAATCGTGTATTGAGCTGTTACCTGGGAGGCCCTGGGATGTGACCTGCTCTCCAGTCAAGAGCTCAGCCCCACCTGGGTAACTTATGGAAATGGGCATAAGGCCTGGGCAGGGCAGAAAGGAGATAGTTCAAAGGGAAGGCAGAGGGCTGGGGAGATAGCTCAGTAGAATAAGGGCTTGCCTGGCAAGCACAGGATCCTGAGTTCAGTCTCTGGTACCACAAAAAAAAAGGGGGGGGCAAGTGGGGGGATGAGGGAGAGAACGCTGCAGTTTCTTGATGCTGGAGCTCCAGAACTGGGCTCTTTCCTGGTGCTAAGTGCAACTTCTCAGCACTTTTCTAGCTGTGGAAAGTTCCTGGGATGGGTCACACAGCCCTACCTGTTGGAGGGGAGCTCCTGGAACAAAGAGTAGGTTCTTTGCCTCATCTTCTCCCTTTCGCCCCTGTTTTGTCACCCAGTGATGGGAACTGGAGCTACTCTAATTCAACGCCTTAGCTGGTCCCAGGATGACCTGGACCATCCTCTCTACGTGGCTTTCCCAGCTCCCTTTCTACTCACCTCAGTAATCCTCCCAACCTCCCCATCCCTGGCTCACCCCAAGACCCTGGCTCCTCCTCACCTCAGCATATCCCTCCCAGAGCCAAGCTTTCTGCCGCGTGCTCCCCGCTCACCTCTTTTGTTCTCAGGGTTTCAGTTCAGAGGCTTACAGAGAGAGCCAAGCAGGAAACTGCGAAGGGTACGAAATGCAGGTAAGATGGCACTGGGCACCAGGGCTGAGTTATCAGGCTTTCCAATCTTGCCAGAGGCAGGGATTTCACATTTTTTTTTCCATGCAATTGGTAGGCATCAAATTCAACAAATAACAAAAACAAACACTGTGTGGGCCAACACAGCTCCACCTGCAGCCTGGATTCTGCCTGGGGCCGTGGTTGCTGACAGCTGCCTTCCCTGTCTGGGTGCCCCCTGGCTCAGCAGCTTCAGTTCCCTGCCCCCTTGTTATCCAGTGCTCCTCACAGCCTCTAGACTCCCACTAAACAACAAAACCCTACCTAACTGAAATCTCCCTGCAGCTATTGCCTCTCTCTTCCCCTTCATTCGCAAACTTCTTGAAAGAGCTGTCTCAGAGCTACAGACCCACTTCCTCCTCCTCCCTCCCTCTCTTCAAGCTTTACACCTGGGATTCCAACCTCTTCTCACACACAAAGTCCCTGGCAATGCCAAATCCACACTTTCCAGTTTTTGTCCTGCCTCAGCTGCCCCTGGGGGTAAAACGCCTTGAAATTTGCCTCCCCTCAAATAAGAATCTCCTCCCCCAATTCCTTGGCCCAGCTCTCTTCTGGGTCTACCCCAGCTTTTCTGTCACAAGCACCCTTCCTCTTCCCATGTTACACACAGCCCATGGGTAGTCACCGTGCCCTGATGATTCCAAATTCATCTTCACGCCTAATTCCAACTCCATGTCTGCAGTGGGTTTCCTACACACATTGTGTAGCGTCGTCCAGACTCTTTCTACTCAGGGTCTCAAAATCACCCTCTCCAAAGTTCCTCCCTCTCCCTAGGTCATGTTCTGTAGGAACTAAAGCCGCCCTAGGCTTCCAGAAACCCAAGACTCTGCACTCCTCTCATCCCTGGAGTACAGTTCCTGAGTCCTGTAGCTTGCACCTTGGGAACTTTCTCTCAGTGCTACAGTGGCTCTCTCACTAATTTGCTGTCTCCACCCTTCCTCCAGCCCCTCTTCTCCAACTGAGGTTTTCTGAAACTCAGGTCTAGTGACATCACTGTTACTATCTGTGAGCCTTCTTTCTGGGGATACCTATTTGTCTAGTGCCCTGGCCCTAAGCCAAAATTCACCTGCTCACAAGCGCCCCCACATGAGCCTGCATATGACATGCTTCCCCTCATCTCATGGCCTGGGTTCCTGAAGTCCCCTCCACCTATGACACCCCTCATCTCCCTTGCTAATTCTCATCATTCTTCCAACATGCCACCGAACAAGGGGGGTTTGGCTTCCTTTGGGCTTACCCAGAACACTTTGTTCATTCAGTGTGGTCTCAGAATTGTCATTTTGCTTATCGGTATCTATAGTGAGGTGAGAGACTAAACAAATGAACAGTGCCAGACTACATATAAAAATACAGTTCTGACCCACAATCTGCAGCAGCCAGAGGACCGGCCCATCGTCTACAGTTACCAGCCCTGGAAGCCAGCTTGCTATCTCTAAGTCAGACAGAAAGGAAGGGCTGGGGATATAGCTTAGTGGTATTAGTGCCTGCCTGGCAAGCATAAAGTCCTGAGTTCAATCCCTGGTACAAAAAAAAGAAAGAAAAAAAGATAGGCTATCACCTCTAGAAAAACAATCCAGAAAGCCAAACAGGAAATCCTACAAGAATCAGTTCAGCCGGGGAGATAACTCAGGGGCACAAGTGCCTGCTTGGCAAGTGCAAGGTCCTGAGTTCGATCCCTGGTTCTAGAAAAAAAAAAAAAAAGAATCAGCTCAAAACAGCCAGGACTTGATTAGCTTCCCTAGATTCAGTCCCTGCTTCTGATTTAGGACTGAACAGAGAAAGCCAAATATGTTCTCCTAATCAGCCACACTGAGGTTCCTACTGATGCAGACCACCTACAGCTTCCTCGTGCCACCCAACGCCAAACACAGCACTGTTCCTTTTTTCCATGTTGGATCTTTCCATCCGGTCTGACAACATGTACCAGAAAGAGGCTGAGTCCCTTGACAGCTAGCTCTGAATTTACTCTTTGTCATTTGGTTGATCTTCACTTCGTTCCATGCATGTAACAAACTACTCTAAAGTCATAGGCTTGTAGTGGTCTGGATATGGTCTGTCTCCATCAAAACTCATGTTGAAGCCTGGTCTCCAATGTGGTGGCACTGGGAGGTGGGCCCTCGTGGGAAGAGCTTAGGCCACGAAGGTGCCTCAGGAGTGGGTCAGTGCCTTCCTTGTGTGGGTGATCTCTTGCCACGCCGGAAGGAATGAGTAACCACAAAAGCAGGTTCTTATAAAGTGAGGCTGTCCCATGTTCTCTCCCTCTTTCACTTGCCCTTCTGCCCTCTGCCATGGATTGAAACATCCCGAGACCTCCACCAGAAGCCAAGAAGATACCAGCACTAATGCTCTTGAACTTCTTAGCCTCCAGACCATGGATCAAAATAAATCTGCTTGCCAGGTATGGTAGTGCACACCTATAATCTCAGCACTTGGGAGACTAAGGCAGGAGGATCACCTCAAGCTCAAACCCAGCCTTAACTATATAGCAAGATCCTGTCCCAAAATAAACAAACAAAGAAACCAAACCAAAACATTGCCTCCTTTATAAATTAACTAGTCTCAGGTATTGTTACTACAATAGAAAATGGACAATGATGGGGCTTAAAATCCTGTTATGGCCTTGTAGCTACGAATCAAATTGGCTTAGCAGGATAATTCTTTTACCAGAGGTATCTCATGTAGTTACAGCCAGATGGTGACTAAGAACCTGGGACATGTAGGCCTTTCTCCCTCTCCTGTGATCTCAAAGTTCTGCCTCTCAATGTGGTCTCTGCCCATGTGGCCTCTTCCCAGCAAGACAGCTGGTCTTTGGTGGAGGGGTAAGGATAGAACCCCAGTCCTTGAACACGATTGGCATATATTCTAACACCAAGGTACGTCCCCACACCAACCTGACTATTGAGAGAAGATTGCACTACGTAGCCCAGACTGGCCTTAAACTCACTCTGTAGCTCAGGCTGGCCTCAAATTCATAGGGATTGTTCTGGCTCAGCCTCCCAAATGCTAACATTTCAGGCACGTGTCACCACACCTGGCAGTAACTGGCCTTTTTGCAGGGGCTCGTTGCTCCCTCAACTATGCAAGTGAGGCTGGCAGCCTTTGGAAGGCTCAGGGCCAGAACTGTAGCACTTTTCTCCCACTGCACATTCCCAGTTAAATCGAGACCCAGCCCAGATTCCACGTGGGCAGGAAACCTCACCAGAACATGAGGAGCAAGAATCTGGGAGGGGGGCCTTTCAGGAAAGTGGCCAGTGTTGATCTTCCTTCTCACTGATGCCGCCTTCTTGACTCTGTGCCCTCAGTGAGCAGCAGGGGCCTGATCACGTTGGTGCTCAACAGTGCTGGATGACTGGCAAATGGATGGAAGGCTGGCAGGGCCAACAGATGGACAGAAGGGCTCCACGCCGTCTTCCCGGCCCGCAGGCCCTGCCACCACCCTGCCGCCACGCTTAGTTCACATAAACACGGCTCTCTGCAGCTTAACACTCCTCTATTTTTAAACCTCTCCAGCAGTGAGTGGTGCTTAACATTTTTTGAATCAGGGACCCCTTAAGGAATCTCATGGCAACTGCAGAAGACCCTTCCCTAGAGAGCTACCCCTCCCCAATATCAGCCAGGGCTCAGCAGCAGCTTCATGACAGCTGCCTTTCACCACTGAGCCAGTGGCCGGAAAGTGCACTGCTTGTGTTGCTGGACCTGTCACCCCCAGCACACTTGCAAGGTCAGTGTTAGCATGCAGTGCCATTTTACAGATGAAGTCAAGGAATAAGTAGAAAGTGTCTGGCAAGCCCAGACATTCCCCACCACTGCTCCATACAATGTCAGGAGGTTTAGGGACATTCTGAGGTACAGGTTAAGAATCCCTTCTCGGCACTGGGGATATAGCTCAGCAGCAAAGGGCCTGCCTGGCAAGCATAAGGACCTGAGTTTGATTCCAAATACCAGAAAAATAAATGAATGAAGAAATAAATAAAAGTTAAAAAATAAAAATAAAAATTCAAGGTGCTGGGGAGATAGTTCCATGGCACAAGTGCCTGCCTGGCAAGTGCAAGGTTGTGAGTTTGAACCCCGGTCCCGCAAAAATAAAAAAGTAAAGAAATAAATAAATAAAAATTCTTTCTCCACACATTTCTTTCTTTCCAGGCTTCAAGGCCTGAATACACAAGGCCTACCAACTATTCCCCATCCCCCCCACCCCACCCCAGATTCCTGATGGATCTCAGAACATACTGCAACTCCCCTCAGCCTGGCCACCTTAACCGGTCTCACATCCTGGTTCCTTCCCCCAGACATCCCCGCTATTCTCCCTCTCCTGAAAAAGATCAAGGCTTCTAAAATCAAGGCTTCCTTCTCCCTGGGGCTTTCCCCAACACCCGCCTGCTCAGCTAGTGTCTCCTTGTCCCTCTCCTGCCTTGGGGTCCTCATCTGAGGACATCCGAACTTCCTATCATAGCTGGGGCCCCTTGGGAGCAGAGACCAGCTGCCCATCTCCCTCATCGGCCCAGACATCAGCATTCCCAGTGTATGACTCCTCCCAGAGTTCAGCTTCTATGCTCTCCTTTTGGTTCCTGAATCCTTAAACCCAATAACGGAACAGGATTCCAAAGTCACTGGACCACAGAGGAGTTGATTGGATCAGACAGCTTTCCTATTTCAGGGAAACAGCAGCCGAAGTGCAGTTTCCCAGGTCTCACCCACCTGCTGCTCCAACAGGATATCCAGTGTCGTGTTTCTTTCTTGTGTATTCCCACAGGGCACCATGTTGCATGAAACCTGTAGTTGCTCTGTTTCCCAATAAAAATAAAGACTAAAAAGAATGTACTCACATCAATAAAGCAGACTGCTTTGGGGGGACATCACTGGATGCAAGAAATACCAGCCTCTTGAGTGCCATGGGATTCAGCTTCTCTCCTCCCACCAGAAGAGAGAAATCTAGGTGGAATACAGTCATAAGTCTAAGACAGAGGTGGCTGGCCAGTCCCGCTCTCACCACTTCTGTCTCTGAGGCCTGGCCCCAGCCCATCCTGGCCAGTTTTGGGAGTTAAGGTTGCTGCCTTCCAGACCCCAGGTCAAGTATTTTTCATGATACATTTAGTTCTCACCATAACCACACAAACTATCTAATAATAAAACTCCATTTCACAGATGAGCAAGAGCTCCAAAGCTCCAAGAAATAAGCGACTTGTTCAGGACCACACTACATCAGCCTGTTATCATTAACAAATTCAATTTTTTGTTAGTTGGTTTGTTTGTTGAGACAGGGTCTCACTATGCAGTTCAGGACGGCCTTGAACTAATTGTGTAGCCTAGGCTGTCCTTGAACTCATAGTGTTCTCCTGCCTCAGCCTCCTGAGTGCTGGGATTACAGGTGTGTGCTACCACGCTTGGCTAAATTGAGGTAAATTTAGTACACAGATGATTAACAATGATGGGGGCCCATGCCCAGTGGTAGAGCATGCTAAGCATGTGGGAAGTGTGTTCCATCCCCAGCACCAGGACAGAGAGAGAGAGAGAGTAAAAGGTAAGAAGAAAGACTAGGCTTAAAGGGGCAAGAAAAGGAACCAGCAGTTAGAACCCAGAACAGAGCAGCAGGAGTGGGCCCCCTGACGAGACCTTTGGCCAGGCCTGGAGCCAGCACTCACTGGTCCATCATCTGTCAGCCCCTCCCAGCAAGAGAACCTTCAGCCAGAGGGAGGAACGCACTGGTGTCCTTGGCACAGCTCAGCCACTCTGGCCTGGTGCCTGTTGGAGGGGACAAACGGACTTTCCTAGCACCTTCAGTGACTGAGCCTACATGCAAACCCAAGTTCACCTGCCTCCAGGGGCCTCCCTATTTCTAGGGGAGGAAACCAGAGAGGCCCAGAGGGAGGAGTTGTATATGGTCCCCTACTGTTCTGAGCATTGGTACTCCCCTACCCCAAACCCGGGAGTCCAATTCCTACCTTGCTTACTACACTGTTCTGATTCCCAAATGGATTTCCTGCTTCTCTGAGAAGATGTGGTGTGGGAGGTTGAGGAAGTCCCCAGCAGTAGGGAGCTGTGGTTTACAATTAACCTGAAAACCTCTTATTAGCATCTTGGCCTAAAAGGCCAGGAACACCCACACGGAAATCAGTCTTCCACCTCAACTGGTGGCCAGCTTAGAGAGGAGCAGGGGTTTCAGCAAAAGATGTGGGCTGGGGCTCTTGGGTCAGCATCAGCAGAGAGAAAGGGGGAAGGGATTAGGCTGCACCCCTGTGACAGGAGGCTCAAAGAGAGCTAACCCCACATCATCTCAGCGAACCCTGAGCCATTTGCAGATTTATTAAATAAAGAGCCAATTCTGACATAGTTTCTTTTAAGCTGCTCTACCTTGCAGGTGTGGGAAATTTATCTGAGATAAAGAAAACCATTACAGAGGGAGCACAATCTTCAAAGCCCACCTCTGAGACCAGAAAGAAATAAAAACAGTAGCCCGTACAAATGTGCAATTAAGTTTCCAAATACTTGGGAGCCATGAGAAACACTATCCCCACAGAGAACAGGTCTTTAAGGCAATTTTCTTGAACTCTATTCAGCACTCACTCAAAATGCCTTTTAAAAATAACATATGATTTTCCTCCCTCTCCAAATGTGCCCTTGTTCTTTCTTTTCCAGGTAAGAATAAGCCAGCTCTAGAGTGAGAAACACAATTGCTCATTTTGATAGAGAATGATGGACTCTGTTTCCAGAAGGGCAGATAATAAAGCCAAGCAAACATCTCTGTCCTGTGGTGCAGGCGTCTCACTGAAGTGTGGGGAGGCCCAGGGTCTTTGCCCACGGGGAGAAGGTCGTGATTCAAGGCCAGGTGGGGTGCTAAGGAGGTACTGATCACAACCCGGCTGGGGCTGGCAAATGCCCACTCTCTCCACATGGAGATTTTGCTCCCTGTGAGAGGATTCAGTTTTTTTTTTTTTTTAATTTTTTATTTATTTATTTATTTGCTTGCTTGTTGTGTTTGTTTGTTTCTTTATTTATTCATTTTCTGGCTGGCTCAGCCTGCCCTGGTGGTGGCGCTGGCGCAGCATGTGGTGCCGGGGATCGAACTGCAGTCCCTGCAGTTGCCTGAGCCCTCCTAAGCAGGCGCTTTAGACCACTGAACCACCTCGCCGGCCCCGAGGATTCAGTTTTGCTGTAAGATTTGCTAAGAATGAAAAGTTCTTCTCTGCATGAGGTTGAACGGGCTACAGAGAGGTGTAAGAGAGTGTTAGTGCTGCAGAGAGAGAGGGGAGAGGGAGAGGAGAGAGAGAGAGATAGACAGAGAGAGAGACAGACAGAGAGAGAGACAGAGAGACAGAGACAGAGATAGAGACAGCAACACGGGACCCACATTGTGGCTCTGCCATGTATCAACTGTGACTTCGGGCTGTTGGCTTAGACGTACTGAACCTGTTGCCGGAGCAAGCAAACTAGACATTTCCCAAGACTGCTGGGAGGCTGTTCAGTGTATCTGCGAAAGTACCCAGTGGGAGCCGCGTGCGGTGGCACACGCCTGTAATTCCAGCACTTGGGAGGCTGAGGCAGCAGGATCAGTGCCAGTTTGAGACCAGCCTGTGCTACAAAATTGAGCTCAAGGCCAGCCTGAACTGCATAGCAAGACCCTGTCTCAAAAAGACAAAAAAAAAAAAAAAAAAAAAAAAAGTACCCAGTGGGTTAGATGCCCCGAGATCAGGCAAAAGCCACTGCAATGGTAATCAAATCATTACCCCAGTCCTGGACAGGACCACAGCCCCTTCCCTCAGGTCAGGGAGCCAGGGGTGCTGCTGTGCAGAGACAGCACAGGTCACAGTTAAAAGCCAAGGCTTTGGATGGGATTTAGCTTTAGATCCTGTCATTTAGTGTCCATGTGCCTTAGACTATAAGCACTTCACCACTTTGATCATAAGTGTCCCCACCTGTGAAACGGGAACATTGGCATTAATAATGAGATCCAGTGAGATCATGCATATAAAGTGCTTAGCTAGCGGCTGGCGCAGAGGAAGTGTTTAATAAGCAAGTGTTTTGTTATTATATCCTTTTAGATCATCCACCGTGTGCTAAAATTTAATAACATTTTGTTTCTTTGTATTTATTTTTGCAGTTGCTTTCTATTTATGGCAAGTGATACTGAGTCCATTTAGAGAAGTGTTATCAAGTTTTCTTTTTAGATACATTTATTTAAGCTAAAATGGGTCAATCTACAGAAAAAAAAGAGGAAATGAAAAAAATAGCGCAGGTGGCACACAGATGGGTGAGATACTGGAAAGGTGTAAGGCAGAGACTAAAATTTGGGGAAAACCTAGATAACCTGTGTGAAAAGCCAGACATTAGGCCCAGAACTGCCGCCTCACCTCACAGCCACTCCCAACATTGTTCTGAGACCAACAATTGCGGATGAGACCCTGATGACCTGGGAGCCAGTCCTCCACATCTGGGGCTCTTTCTGAACCCACCATCTTGTCTCACATCCCCTGAGAATGACTTTCTCATAATGAGGGAGAGGTATAAAGAGCCGGCCAAGCCCGTTGCCTGCCTGGGTTCTGGATGTGAAAGGCGGGTCTGGCCCGGGGTCCCTGGCCTGGGGGTAAGGGCTGGAACCCTGGGTGAGGTCTCTGGGGACAGAAACAAATCCTTTTACAACTTCTAAGGAAGAGATTAGGAACAGCCAGGAATTGAAAACACCATCCTGGCTCTCACCGAGGTGTTACAACTCAGTCCCAGTTGCCTGGCAACCGTGCAGGTGTGCGATAGGATGAGCGGCACTCGCTGGGAGCCAACCAGGGCCTGCAGGGTCCACCCAGGTGGGAGCTGGCGAGCCCGTGCCCGCACCCCGCGTCGGCATCTACACACTCACCCCGCGACCCTCCTGCTGCTCCTCCTCCCCCTCCCAGAGGGAGGAGCCGGCATTGCCTCTGGGGGCTGAGGTGGGGGCGACTGCCAGGCCCTGCTGCGCAGCATTTAATGCCACCATGCCCCTGCCTTTTCTGCCATCTCTAGGCGTTGGTTCATTGTGTCCGAAATCGGTGGCGGAAAGCCCCGACTGGGCTCAAGCCGGCCTCCTAGAACTCTACCGCACTCCAGCCCAAACCTAGTCCTTCAGAACAACCCAAGAATGGGGATAAGTGGCACCTTCCTCTCTAGAATCCGGACTGTCCTTTGGCACATGAATGCATCTTCTTTTGTCCCCAGAGAAGGTGCTAAAAAGGAGAAGAGATTTGGAGGGTTTTAGCTATCACCACAAGACTGAACCTTTCAGGTGAATTCTGCACCAGGCCTCCCAGCAACAGCAGCCAGGAATAGCGGCAAAGTGCTGTGGTTTGGAATTAGACCTGCCTTTGGATTCCGGAGGCAACTGACTGGCTGTGTAACCTTGAGCTAGTCATTTAACCTCTCAGTTTGCTCACTCGTAAAATGGGGGAAAAGCAGGACCACTTTATAGGGCTGCTGTGCAGATTAAGTGCGGTGATGCACACAGAACATTTAGCAGGAAGCTTAGCTCTCGGTTCGTCTTAGAAAAATTGTTCCACTGGGATGCAGAAGTTGGTGCCACTGAACACAGGTCACAGAGTTGCTGGGGAGACCGGAAAGAGCAGGCCGAGCCTCCCCACCCCACTTCCGGTGACTAGCGCAGGTAAGGTTACCTTTGCTGGGGCTCGCGTAATGGGTGGTGAGTCGCCTGCCCTCTGGGGTAGCCGGGCCCAGCCAGCAGGTGTAGCTCCTGCACTTGCTGCCTCCTGGCACCATTACGACAGTCTCAATGAAGGAGGGTGAGGGCTGGGTGGCAGCAGCATTCAGTGAAGTCTGTGCCTAGGCATTTTGTCCTCTCCTGGCCCTACTTCTCTCTCTCTTTCCCTCAGTGGGGTCCTCACACTAAGATCTCCACCTTCCCAGGACAAACATTGCTGTCTTGTAATTCAGCAGGGCCAGGTGCACTGTAAATGGTGGAGTAGGTCATACAATGGCAGCTCTGTCCTGGGACAGCCCTTTTCTATGGGGAGGGACCCCCCTGCACCTGTGCTCACCTCCACCCCTGACATCTACTTACCAGCAGGCAGGCAGGCCAAATGCCAGAGCGCTCCTGCAAGGAAGAACGTAGAGAAGAAAATCTGACCAAGGCAAGCGCCAGCCAGTTTCTGAGAGGCTCCTGGAAGCCTCACAGAAACGCAAGAGCTGAGCACCCAGGTGCTTTGTCCCATGCATCCAGGCCTGGATGTGCCTCAGAATCCCTGTGCTCCCGAGGCTGGGTGTGGTGGTGCACACCAGTAATTTTAGCACTGAGGAGCCTGAGGCCAGCCTGAACTAGTGAGACCCTATCTTAAAAAGATAGATAGATAGATAGATAGATAGATAGATAGATAGATAGATAGATAGATAGATCCCTGTACTCCAAATCCACTTGGCTCAGGTATCTTTTCTTAAGAAGATTCATCCCAACTCTGTGGAATCCCAGGCAGCCTCCACACCGGTGTTTGCATGAGATTTTCAGTGCAAAGCCAGGATGGGCCGTGGTGATGGACTAGGCCTTGGGTGGCTGGGCTTTTTCTCCATGTTTCTTTACCGTTTTCTGTACATTTCAAATTTCTCACAGGTGACATTTATTACTTTTCTAGATGAAAATGTAAAAATAAACAATAACAAAAGACTCATTAGTGGGCCCAACCCACAGCCTGTTTAATCCTTATCTGAAGTAGAGCAGGGGTTCCCAAGGGGCCAGAATTGGCCCCTTTCCCTGACTGCTTCCTGCAGCCATACTGGGCAGGAAGGGAAGGGAAGCACTGATGGGATAAAGTGTTCCTGATGAGCCCCTTGTGGTCCCCCAGGTAATGACTGTGGTCATAGCAGACAGCAAGAGGCCAGCAGCTTCTTGGGAGCCACCTGCCCAGGGCACCAGCCAGAAACTGCCAACTTACAAGGTTTGGAAATAAAGCTGACTCCATCTTGGTAAATTCCCTTTGCTCAGCTCTGTCTTTCCATGAGCTTTAGAGAAATAGGGGGAGGTGGAGTTGTCCCTCGCATTCCCTATGGCTGCCTCATCTGCCGATTGGCCTATCAGAGCCCATCCCTGCCCAGTGCCACACAAATCCCTGCCTCCTGCCTGCTCCCCTTGTTCCTAGCATGCTCTGTGACAACTGCCACTCATGGGCACCATCCGGGAGCTCTACCCACATGCGCATGACCACTCTTGTCCCAGGAAGCTCTAGAACCTGCCAGAAAAGCACACTTATGAAGCTAGAGGAAAAAAGCATGTAAATTGCAAGAGCCAGGGTGGATCTTTCAAAATAATTACAGTGACAGCTTACAGGTGCTGACCCCACACTAGCGCTGTGCCATGTACTGCACATATAAAATCCCCGTGCCTTCCCCAAAACCAGCAAAGTGGGTGTTATGACAGGTCTGAAGCTGAAAAAGGATCAGAGGCCACTGCAAGTACTCACAAGGAGAAAGTGGCAGAGTAAAAGTCAGATCCAGGTCCTCCACCTCAGCTTCTTGTTTGGGGAAACATCTTCCTCACTGTCACATCTCCAGTGCATTCCTGCCACACAGCTGACACCTAGTAAATACCCGATGAATGTAGACCAGAGCTAGCTCAGAGCTTCGATGTCCACGCTCCCCATCAGAAAGTGGAATTGTCCAAAGCCTGGGCCTAGACAAAGTACCATGCTCTGTTCATCTCAACAAAAGCTGTGGGAAGGGACGTGCCACAAATACTTTGATCCTCTTCAGAGGCCCTGGCCTGTTCCTCCATGGAGTAGATCCAGAAGTGTGGAGGACAGCTACTGGCTAAGCTGGAGGAGTGAGGAAAAGCATAACTCAGGAGGAAACAAAGTGAAAGCTGGGGCAGGAGGTGTGTGTGACGGTGGCAGACTGTGTCTCCCTTTGTTGTGAATTCCTTCAGGACCAAGCTGCCAGTTCTACCTCAAGCACCTAACATGGAGACAGCAACACCTTCTGAGGGCATCAGGTCCCGGGAGGCCACTGATGGGTGAGCTGTGCTGAGACCACACATATTCTCCAGAGAATGATTTCACTTGCCCAGGAATGTCACCAACAAAGGCTGATTTACAGTGACACTAACAAGGCACATTCTGTCCTTCCCAAGGCCTTGCACTAAGCTCAGTATTCATGATTTGTTCTTTTTCATAAAAGAAGGCTCTCTCTCTCTCTCTCTCTCTCTCTCTCTCTCTCTCTCTCTCTCTCTCTCTCTAAGTTGGGTTCTACAAAATCTGGATCTGGCCAGAAATGCCAAAACTTAGAAACTCCTTCCACCAATAAAGGAAGAAGATCATGCCCTGCCTTGGCCTGGCGTTAGTGAGCTGGTTTCCTCAGGCAAGAAGGAGCAAAAACCAGGGTAGAATAAGGACTGACAGGTTCTAAAGCCAAGGAAACTTCAAGATCGCATATCATGGCCATGTATATACCAGACACAGGGTCCAGGAAATAATCAGCACATTTCCCCACACATATAACCAATCAGCCACATTATAAGAATATAAAACATTCTTAATTTTTTTAACCATTTTATTATTTATTTATTTATTTGCAGCACCAGGGATTAAACTCAGGACCTTGTGCTTGCCAGGCAGGTACTCATGCCACTGAACTACATCCCCAGTCCCTCTTAATTTTTTTTTTTTTTTTTTAATGAAACAGCTTTGTAAAAATCTAGTGAAGTCCCCCAATCTTTCATCCCTAAAATGCACTAGCACACTGAGAAGTCACTGTTCTAGGAGGAGAGATGGATACTGGAGGTCCCTCTGATGGCCTTGGGCAGTCCCAGAAGTCAAGGTCAAGTCCCTGCCCTGAAAGCAGCATCACATGCGGCTGTGTCATGGGTGACAGTCAGCAGGCAGCTCCCTTCCAACTTTATTTATTTTTTTTAATTTTTAATTAATTTATTTATTTGTTTGCTTGTTGTGTTTGTTTGTTTCTTTATTTATTTATTTTGTGGCTGGCTCAGCCTGCCCTGGTGGTGGCGCTGGCGCAGCATGTGGTGCTGGGGATCGAACCGCAGTCCCTGCAGTTGCCTGAGCCTTCCTACGCAGGCGCTTTAGACCACTGAACCATCTCGCCGGCCCTCCCTTCCAACTTTAAAGTCCCTTCCTTTCCCCAAACCTCAATTGGGCTTTACATTAGATGTTCTCTAAATTCCTTCCAATGCTAGAATTCTGATTATTTCTGTGACTTTCATCTTCTGTAGGTCTGAGCATTGCCCCAAGGCCTTCAGGAAAAACTAGGAAGAGGGGAATTCGTTTATGTCAAACCCCCATTAGACATAACAAATATTTGTCATACATTGCTGTTCAGTTCTCCCAGTGACTCTGTGGGGCAAATATTCTTTGTTCCCTTTTACAGATCAAGAAACTGTCTTTCCAGGTTAAGGAACTTTTATAAAGGTGCATGGTAAGCAGTAGGACTCAGATTTGAACCTGGGTGTGCTGAACTATATAAGCCAGGACCCTTAACATTCAGGGGCTCATTACCCTGCACACCTGTACCAACATGGCCCTTGGCCCCTGCTTCTCCACACACTCACAGTCAACTCTGCCTCAAGATAGGGGCCTTTCCCTCCCCCATGTGCACCCTGTGGTCTCCTTACCTACTTCTCACTCTCTGTCCCCAGGACTTGCTAGCCACGTGCCAGATGGGAAATGAGGACCCCTATGTCCATCTATCTAGGTGGAATCCCACAGAATCCAGCTCCTCCTGGGGCCACTGCTTCATCAAGGGACAATTAATGGCTGTGGTTGATTATTGAACATTTATGTGCAGAGCTGCATAAGCCCAGTTTGCATTTCCAGCTTAAAAGCCCAGATTAATCGCCCTGGGCTGGTTCTGTCACACACAGGGATATATTTTCTTCTTGGAATTTACAAGTAGTTCCATCTGAGAAATAAACAACCAGAGATAAAAATTACATTGTCACAGTGCAGGTGTGATAGATGTAGGAAGCAAGCCGTTGTGGTCACTAAGGAGGAGCTCCGCAGACAGAATCCACCAAATGAGACCTGGAGGAGCCCCAGGTAAGAGGAATGAGCCGCTGATGGGATCTCCACACACAGGAAACCTCTGCAATTTACATTTCATCACTATAAATCATAGGGTTTCCTCGCAGGCCTCTGGGAGCCAGGGTGAGAGGTGATTGGCAGGCCACCTCCTCAGACTTCCCCACCTCGCAGCAGCAGCAGCCTCAGGAACTCTGGCCTGCCAGGACAATAACCCCACCCCCAGCTAGGAGCATGCAGGAAGTCACTTGACTCTTACCTTGAGTGCTCCATCTCTACTGAGACATCAAGTACCCGTCTTGTCTCTACTACTACTAGCTGATGAGAACTGGAGCTACCTGTGGAAGAAAGCCACCTTGGAGAAGGCTACTAGAAGACTAGGCATAATAATCACAATCATAATCATAATAATATAGTAACAGCCACTTACTACTGAATGCTTACTAAGTGATGAGCACTCTGAAGGACTGAATGAGGGTTATTTTGTATTAATCCTCACGACAACCCTATAAAGAAGCGACCTGCATTTTATAGATAATACAACTGAAGTTCAGAAAGTTTCAATGGCTTGCCCACAGTCCCTGACTGAGCAGGTGACTCCTCAAAAGACTCGCTCACATCTAAATCTCTGGAAACTGCAAATGTGATCATATCTAGAAAAAGGGTCTTTGCAGATGGAGTTAAGGATCTTGAGTTGAGATCATCTTGGATTATCCAGATGGGCCCTGAATTTAACGACAAATGTCCTTATAAAAGACGGAAGAAGGGAAGACAGAGAAGCCATATGAAGATATTGACAGAGATTGGAGTGATGCAGCCACAAAGAATGTGACAGCTACCAGAAACTGGAAGAAGTGAAAACAGATTGTTGCCCAGAGACTTCGGAGGGTTCGTAGCCCTGCCGGCACCTTGATTTCAAATTTATGGCCTGTGGAACTATGAGAGAATAAATTTCTGTAGTTTTAAGCCACTGAGTTTGTGGTAATTTACAGCCTCCCTAGGAAACTACTACAACCGCACAGCTAGCAAATGGCAGAGCCAAGATTCAGATCCAGCGGGCTGACCCTAGACCCAGACTCTGCCCTCCAGAGAATGCCACTAGGCCAGAGGTCTCAGTTCCCATCCTGGCACCACCAAAACTTTGCTATGTGACTTTGAGGAAGGCATCAAGTCCTGGCTTTCTTAGCCGCAACAGGTGGGGATTAGACAAAGTGAGTGGTGTGCCTCAGGGGCTGCCACACCAGAAAGAGGGGCAAATGGGGTTCTAAGTAACAGTCTGGATGAAAAAGTAAAAAAAGCTTAGAAAGCTTCCTACAGACTACAGCTTGTGTGGAGCTTTGCCCACTCGCAACACACTCCCCTCCCTTGGCCGCACCACCCCCATCTCCTTTGGGAAAACTGCCCCCCCCCTCCGCCATGTGCTTTGATGGAATGGCTCCCATCCCCCACCTTCAGGGGTGGGCTTCTACCCATTCACACACACTTCCATGATGCTGGCTGCTTTGGGGGCAGGCGTCAGCAGTTGGATTCAGGCCCATGATTTTCATTCAACCTGTTGGGAGAAGAATTCTCTTCCTAGGAGGAGGAAGAGATGCCAACCTGGAGCTGGTGGTGCTTCCAAAGAATGATGCCAATTCAGGAGAAGCCAAGCCAGGATGCCAAGAGAGAAGAACCAAGTCCTGGTGATACTGTGTGATAAAATTGTACCTGAAGTTGACTCCCTTAGTTTCATAAACCTATGAGGTTCCTTCCTGGTTTCAACGGTTTAGGGTTCTGTCTTTTGAGGCCCAACCCTCAGGTCACCAGGCAAGGCCACTGCTGCGGGTCCTTTTAGCTCTGAAGTCATGTAATTTCTGGACCAGAATATCACAGTACATTTGTGTGCCGCATTGCAGAGGGGCATGAGTCCTTAAACACACCTACCCTTTATCCAGCATCTCTGATCAGAGATAACTAGGACTCCAGCGCCTGAACACCTCTCTTGAGAGGCAGCTCTGTCATCACGATGTCCTCAGTACCCACAAGTGTACCCTGTACACTGCTGGGGCCGTTAAATATGTGCTGAATGAACAAATGCTGGGTGCTGCTGGCTCCTAAACTTGGGACCTGACCTCATTTGGTGGGCTGAGGCCACCTCCTGAGGAAGTTATCATTTAAATAGGGCTCCAAAGGAAGAGAACAATTACTGTGGGGTGAGAGGGATCTTTCAGGCAGCACAGTCTGCATGCTGAAGACCTGAGAGCTCCGGGAGATACAAGGTAAATGGTTTCAGTCACAGGGGAGGTGGTGTGAGGGGCTGGAGGGTTAGGCAGGGGCCAGATCACAGGAGGTCTTGAAAGCCCTGTTAAAACAGGACTTACATTCCAAGAGCTGTGAGAAGCCACTGAAAGATTTCAAGCCATCAAAGGGTTATGATCAGATCGTGTTCCCTAGCATCCCCTGACTGCAGTGACGACACCGGAGGCAAGAGAAGAATCTAGAACGCCAATTAGGAGGCTACTGCAATGTTTCAACCAAGAGATGAGGGAGTCTGGTTTCAGCTGGTGGTGCCAGAGAAAATGAGGGAAGGGGAAGGGTTCAAGCAATGGGCAGGAGACGGACTCCATTGGTGGACGGTGATGAGGGAGAGGATGATTCAGTGGGTGCTCAGCATACAGAGGACCGGATTCCTCACCGCCCTAGATTTGGACACTTCTATTAATGTGGTCAAAAATTATAGATGCTTTTTTTGGGAAAGCACATCAAACTTTCTGACTCACTATGCTTGCAGGCAAATGCTTCCTCATCATAATAACCCTTACTGGGACAAGAAATCTCTCCTGTGAGCAACTTAGAAGAGTCCTGGAGCCCATGCCAAGTGGCTGCATCATAGCCTCAAGAAAGGTGCTGCCAGAGCATGGCACACAGAGGCCAGAGAACCCTGGGGGAGTTCGTTTCAAGAACAAGATGGCCGTAGACAAGGGACACACACACTCTCTCCTTCCTCCAGGGCTGTGAATTTTCAAGACATAAAATAATAAAAAGTAAGAACTGAGGGCGCAGCGCACTGGTAGAGTGTTTAACATGAACAAGGCCTGGGTTCCATCCCCAGCAAAATACAAAACGCAAACAAACAAAAAAACAAAAAAACAAAACAAAAACAAAAGCCTGCTAAATGATGTTTTCCACCTATGGCAAATATATACAACAGGCAATTTACTACCACAGTTCATGGAGAACTCTACGTTTGTTTTGTTTTTTCAATCTTTTATATGTGTATTTGAAGGTTCTTATAATAAAAACCAATTGGCTAATAGGAATCAAAAGACACAAAGTTTTGGAGGTGTTCATATGAGTCAGATTCTTTCCGATGCTGGCCTTTCTGTCTGTCACACTGCCCTTCTGTCCTGCTGCTTGCTAACATCTGCCTGGGCTGAGGCTGCTGGAGAAGAAAGATGGTGTGAGCTCAGCCCCACTCCCAGCCCCTCCCTTGCCCCAGTAGGGCTCCCTGCTTGCTCCATGCAGAAAGGTTCCTCTCTAGATTCAGAAGGATCCACGCGGCAAGGGATTTGGAAGCCTGACCTTGGCCAATTAGTACCTTGCTCAGTGAACCAACCGAGTCACAGATTCAATTCGATTCAGCAAACATTTATTGACCATGTCACTGCCAGCCAATTGCTGTCTGTTCTATAAGTGCAGTGAAGCTCAGCCTTCTTTCCAGATTAGGATTGTTTGTATTTCAAGGCAAAAAGGTAGGCTGTGAGTACCTACCTGTAAGAGGTGGGAATGGGGGCCTTGAGGAGGGGACCATGGGGAGTGGGTGGAGAGAGGAGGGGAAGAGGAGTGGCCTATGAGTCCAGGTACAGGACCCAGCTGGAGATGGGGCAGGAAAAGTAGACTGAAGAGCCAGAAAAAGAGTAGGGATTTAGGATCTGGGGCTAGAGCTCACAGGCACAGGTGCCTGCCTCAAAAGGTAAGGTCCTCAGTTCAATTCGCAGTACCAAAAAAAAAAAAAAAAGGAAAGATTTTTTTTAAAGAAAAAAAACTCCACTACATTTTTAGTCAAAAATATAATGCACGCATATAGTAGAAGAAAAAAAATTTTTTTCAAAGAACATAAAAGGATATCTAATGAAAAAATTTCCTTGCTTCTCTCAGACTGCCAGTCCCCAATGTCTTTCTTCAGAGGCATCCCACTGCTAAGAGTTTCTTTAGTGTCTTTCTAGAAAATTTCTATCATGTACAAGTAAATCTTCCTTTTTAAAACCCAAATGGTATCACAGTGTATTACCACTGCCTTTTCACTTAGCAATGCATCTTGGCCTCCATCCCACATCAGCACAGATTCACCCATTCCTTGGAGTGCAGAATCGCATTGTATGAGGGTGTTGCATTCTCCTAAACTGGCCTCCAACTGATGGACTTTTAAGTTATATCCCGTGGCTACTGTTTTTAAGCAACGATACTGTGCATGTTCAAATTATGTGCATTTCTGCCCACAGGTGCCAAGCATAAATTCCATAAAGTTAGTTCCTGGAAGTAAAACTGCTGTATTTTGAAAGCTGCAACTGTGCTTGTGGCTGAGAAAGCCCCCTTTGAGCTGTGTCTCTGGCACAGAAAGTGGAAGTGAGTCCCACACTCCCCCTCCTTCCTTGCGTATTCAGGCCCCCAGTTCTCTCATAATAACTAGGCCACGTGAGAGCAAGAGTCTGGACCACATGCAAGGGGAGTTCTTTTCTGGATTTAGAGCCAACCTGTGTGGTCAGGGGATCCAACTGGGAGCTAAACACCTCCAGGTAGGGGGTGGGGGGGCTAAGAACGTGCAGAGGGACCAAGGCTTAATGATACACAGCACTCCACCAGGACAGGCTCTTATTGCTGTTATGATCCAGAGGGAGCCCTGTCTTGCCAGTGCCCCCCAAAAGCCCCCAGGGTTCATCTGTCCAAAAGCCCAGTTGATCCAAAGACCCCAAATGAGGAGCCTGCTCAGCTCCTGGACCTGGATGAGAGCTGAGACAGGCAGTTCCGACTTCGCACTGCTTGGCATCTGGAACTCCAAGGCCTTTGCCAAAAGCTAATAAACACTGTACTTCATGCCTTCCCATCGTCACCTGATGCCTGCTGACAGCGGCTGCCATAGCACACAGTCAGCTTTTCACCCTGACACATGACTCCTTTATGATCTGCTTTTTTCTTAATGACATCACCATGACATAATGAAACTACGGCTGTGTGTTAGTGGAGGTGTCGATGAATGGAATGGATATATCAATTTTTTTAAATGAGCAAAACATATTTATTGAGAGAAAGAAAGCTCCAGTCCAAGAGAGGAACAGGAAGGGGATCCCGAGTGAGTTGTCCTCAGATATATCAAAATTTATATATCACAGATAGGCATGGTGACACACACCTGTAATCCCAGCACTGGGGAGGCTGAGGCAGGAGGATCGGTGTGAGTTTGAGGCCAGCCTGGGCTACAAAAGTGAGCTCAAGGCCTGCTTGAACTGCATAGAGAGACCCTGTCTCTAAAAGACAAAAAAATATATATATATATATCACAAATAAAATAAGCCTTTCGGGGTTTTTTTTTTTCTTTGATTGGTTAGTTGTTTTCTTGTGTGTGCTGGGAATTGAACTCAGGACCTCATGCTTGCCAATTCACAACTAAGATAAACCCCTGGTCCCACACTTTTAGTTTTGAAGTCCCCTACTACTTCATGGTAGCAGTCTCTCCTCTTTTCCATTTTTTCTCCCCAATTAAACCATCTTTTCTCATACTAAAAAATAAAATAAAATAACTAGATGAGATGGTACACTCCTATAATCCCAGCACTCAAAAGGCTGAGGCAGGATTGCTTTCATTTGGAGGTTAGTGTGGGTGAGACACTGTGAGTTCAAGGCCAATCTGAACTGTAGAGCAAGACTGTTTCAAACCTCTTCCCTCACCAAATAGCCTTGACTTTGGAGCCCCATTAAGAAACTTAGGTTCAAATTTTGAGCAGGATATTTAGAAGCTTAGTGGCTTTAGGAAGGCATTTAACTTTTTTCAACCTTAATTTCATCATCTGTGAAATGGGCTAAACTCTTGCTCTAATAGGATTATTGTGAGGAGTAAATGAGATAACAGATTATTCATGATTTGTTTTTCTGTAGATTGGCCTTATTCCAAGATTGGATCAATAAAACATCAATTACCTTCCCTTATCCTTCTATCAAAATGGTCACTTGATCCCCACCCCTCCCAAATGCTGCTGTCACTTAAAATATTTCTGGAATTTCCTTGTGAGAAGTGGCTCAATTCTGTAGGGTCCTATCTTGTTGTGAATTTAAAAAATCCCAGCAACAAAAACAAATCACATTCTGCAAATTGCTCGCCCCTTTATTCACAGCACACAGCTTCAAATTACTTTTGGCCTTTTCCAAAAAATCAAACCCACCCTCAAAGGTCAAGGATTCACCACTGCCAAGGCTATTAAGAGGAAAATGCTGGAGAGATCTGAAGCAATTTTGCAAGAACTCGTCAACTCTTCTGAGCAAGCGTGGCAGAACCAGAAGCAAAACACAGACCCTGCCCCATCTTTAGAATGCTCATGCTCATCCTCTTTGCAAGTCTCTGGGGCCAGTTCCCTGTCTCTGGGGTAAGAGCAGATTTTGCTGCCTCTGGGATGTGCGGGCTCTGGTGGAATTCACAGGCTCTGATTAGAAGATAAGATCCTGAGAGGAAAGTCATGTGGGTTGAGGGTGGGGTAGACTTCCCTTCCTTCTCTTATGGGATGATGAGAAAGGAGCCCAGGGATTTGGGGCCAGAGATAGGATACCTTGGGGAGCAGAGCTGTGTATCCTTTGTGCCTGCTTTACTATGGGGTCTTACTGTGTTGCACAAGCTGGTCTCTAACTCTTGGGCTCACGTAAACCTCCTGCTTCAGCCTCCCAAATAGTCCTGAGTCCACTTAGAAACATTAGACCTACCATTTCTATCCAGAGATCCACCTGAGCCTTCCAAAGACAAAAGCAGGGTATTTATTGTCTAGGGCTTGACTATCCTCAGCCTTGCAACCAGATATTCTCAGGTATCCCAAAAGGCCTATGGCATCCTCACCCTGCCAATGGAAGCCCCTGACCCTCTAACCTGAAAGAAGGTCAAGGGCTAGCAGGCTAGGAGTGAAAAGACACCAGACTCCAGTCAGCCAGGCTGGATCCAGATCCAAGCTCAGCAATGCCTAGCCAGATGACCTTGGACTACACAAATAGACCCTTCTCCCTCCCATCTCCAAGCCTCAGTTTCCTTCCTCAGAAAGTCAGTGCACAATACCTACTGGGGCTGGGGAGGGGTGACTAGAATGACTCCTGAAAAGATTAAATGAGATGCTGGAGGCTCCCCAAGGATGACAGCAGTAAATATTCCCAAGGCCCGTGGGTACAAGTTTCATGGCCTATAATATGTGGTTCCTCGTCTGTCAAAGGGGCCTGGGATCTGCTCTGAGTCCACAGAGATGGAGACAGCCCTGGAAGCCTCAACAGAGGTAGAGCTCCCATCATGAAAGGGCAGGGGGGACACCCATAGCCAGGAGGGCCTGCAACAGCCTTATGAGGCCCACAGTTTTGCTCTTTGCTCCCTTTCCTTGGTTTTGGGAAATAAGACCTCACTAAATTCCCAGACTGGCCTTGAGCTCTCAATGCTCCTTCTTGAGGCTCTGGAGTGCTGGGATTGCAGGTGTACACCAACACGCCCAGTTTGTGTTTTGATTTTTTTTTTTTTTTTTTTTTTTTTTTTTTTTTTTTTTTTTTTTTTTTTTTTGTCTTTTTGAGACAGGGTCTCTCTATGCAGTTCAGGCTGGCCTTGAGCTCACTTTTGTAGCCCAGGCTGGTCTCGAACTCACATCTATCCTCCTGCCTCAGCCTCCCAAGTGCTGAGATTATAGGTTTGCACCACCACGCCTGGCTCAGTTTGTGTTTTTCTTCTTTCTCTCTAGCACTGGATGCTAAACTCAGGGCATGCTAGGCAAGCGGTCTACCCCTGATCTACTTCCCCAATCTTTTCAGCAGATCTTATACTAAAATTTCATTTTGAGACAAGGTCCTGCTAAATGGCCCAGGCTGGCTTTGAACTTTCGATCAGCCTCCTGATTATCTGGGATTATAGGCATTTTACCACTGTCCCCTCCTGGTTTTCACCATCTTTGTAGGCTCATGTCAGACACAAGGGGGCTGACTTTTGTCACTACAAGTCCCACATGCCAGAAGGAAGTAAAGCACGATGGTATGCCTGGCACTCTGTGTCTTGTTATCACCCCTCTCAGATGTTTGCTGTGAGATCCACAGCCAGTTAAATTCCTTATCCTCCTGCTAATTGGTTCAAATCAATTGACCTTAGAAGTTGGTCTAATGTATAACTGGTAATAAACAACCTGTATGCCAAACAACCCGTGCAGTTAACTAGATGTCGCTCAAGCAACTGAACAAGCCACATTAACCCAAATTCCAGAGAATGCTGCTCCTGATGGGCTGCAGAGCGCATCTCCCTCATTGGGCTAAAAGATTTGCCGGGTCAACAGGCCTGCCCAAATCCTATTAGGCGGGTGAATATAACATGAATGTAAATTCCTTAGGGAGGTAGAGGGAGCACTGAGCCTGTGACAAGAGTCCCTGGACCCTGCCCTGCCTGCTCTGTGCTGGCTCAGGCAGGCTGGCAGGGCCAGCAGCTGAGTCCCAAGTGCTGGTAGAGGAGGAACAGGACGGCGATTTTCCTGGTACTCTTGTGACCTGGCTTCCACAGGCCTTTTGCTGCTTCTTTCTTCATTCGGCCTGCTCCCAGGGAAGCCAGAGCTGGCCTCATCAAACCCATCTCCAGAGCTGGGGCACTGCTATTTCCACATGAGAGCTGTTGTTCAGTCTTACTGTTTGTTGCCAGTGTCCAAAATGGGCCAGAAACCAGTAAAGACAGAAAATATCAGGGGATGGTAGGAAATCTGTGGTCAGAGTACAAGGAACAGCAGCACCCCCCCACTTTCCTCCACTACTCAAAGTGTCCCCTAAGGTGGCCTGGCTGCTGGCCAGGAGCTCCTCCTACGCCCCCCACCCCACCCCCAGCCAATCAGCCACACCCTGCTTTTCTATGCTCTATTAATAAACCTCAACTGAGACCTCTCCGAACCCTCTCCTTGGGGCTTGAGCCACACTGCTTTGCCTTATCAGCCTTGCTTTTCACAAGCACTTAAATTCATGAGAAACGGGGAAAAAAGTGAAATCAGATAGAAATGCAGGTCTGTTTGCTGTTTTCTCCAATGAAATGGTTCTGGGTAAACAGCAGACGCCTTTGATGAAATCCCAGCAGGCTTAAACAATAAAGCTGGTTACAAACTCAATCTGGCGGAGATATCAGATCTGAAATTGTTTCAAAAAAACATGTCAACATTTTTTAATGCTCCTAAAAAAAAAAAAAAAAGCCTTCCTGGGCTGCCCATTGTGGAGTCTGAGTCTGGGAGAAAGGACAGGAGCCAGACCAGATTTTGGGCTCTGCTCAGACCCCCAGGGACTCGGTGCACCAGGGGCCCAGGAGCAGGTGCTTCCCAGCTGCTGGGGGGCCCTGCCAGCTGCAGGAGCCTAAATGGCCACTTCACAGTCATTGCCCAAGGCAGTCAGGGCACCGGCCTCTCTTTGATACAGCGCTATGTCATCTCTCACCAACCTGACCTCCCTGCCTCCGCCCTGAACTCCCTACCTTTCTCCACACTGTAGCCAGCAGAAGTTTTTTAAAAATGTAATCATCCCTTTGCTTCAAACATCTCATGACTTCTCATAGCACTTAGAATAAAATTCAAACTCCTCCCATGCCCTATGAGATCCTCAGGAACCTACTGTTGCCTCCTTCTCCACCCACTCACCTACCCTCCACCTCTTCCCAGTCCTAGAGCACAGCAATTTCTTTCCTACCTCTGGGCCTTTGCATGTGCTATAAAATTTGCCAATGGTAATGTTATCCCAATCTACTGTCACTAGCTAGCTCCCTGAGCACCTTAGTTAATGTTGTCCTCTCCCCAGCCATGCATAGTATCACATTACGATTTTATTCTCTACACTAACTTCAACCACTAGCTGAAATCACCTTTTGTGTTTACTTATTGTTTGTCTCTTTGGCATGCAACCTGTGCGCAGGCTGGCTGCCTGCCTGCCTATGCCTGGCACACAATAGGTACTCAGTGGTCATCTGCTGCTTGAACAAGTGGACAGTAAAAAATGTCAACACCTCCTCTAGGGACTCTGCAGGGAAACGCCCAGGAGCCCTAGCACACAGAGCCTTAGGAAGACTTGCCTGCCTCTCTGTAGGGGCCTGCTAGGCTGGCCCAGCCCCATCCAGGACCACCCAAGGGACCTAGGCTTTGGAGGTCAGGTCTGTCTAAAGCTCAGGCATAAATCAGAGTCAAGATGTTCCCACTAGGCAGAAGCAGGAGGATCACTGTGAGTTCAAGACCAGCCTGGGATACAAAGTTAGTTCAAGGCCAACCTGAAATGCATAGTGAGAACCGTCTCAAAAAGATTCATGGCTATCAGAAAGGAGACCAATATGATGCCGTGCCATCTGTCTGGATGAATACGAGGATGAGGACAAGCTTCAGATCCTCCCCTGTGCTCATGCCTACAACAGCCGCTGTGTGGACCCCTGGCTCACTCAGACTTGGAAGACTTGCTCCATCTGCAAGCAGCCTATTCACCGGGAAGACACTCAGGGGCCAGAGGGTGATGAGGAAGGGGAGCCAAGGGACCATCTGGCCTCAGAACAGACCCCACCACTGGGCTCCAGTCTCGGCTCCCTACCTCTTTTGGCTCCTTAGCCTCAGCCCTTCTTATTTTTCCTAGCCCCTCAACAGAACCCCCACCCTCTCCTTCCCCCTCTTCCTCTTCATCAGCCATCCCCGTTTAAGGCTCCCACACCCTGCAGCTCTGGTAAACTGTTGGCACAGGCCTTCCTCCCTCAAGACCTCTCATTTGGGGCACAGGGGGGACATGTGCATCCCGAGTTTCTCTCTTACCCCGCCCCATCCTTCTGAAGGCGCTGGGAGAAGAGGCAAAGCAGTGATCGTTTCTTGAGTTAATAAAATTGTTTTTGAGGACTAAGGAAAACATAAATGTCCCCACTGTTGCTTTCCTCTTTTAGCCTGCCCCCTCCACCGCCACCACCACCACCACCACTGCCACCAGGGCGGCAGCCGCAGCCACCACAGTCCTCCTCTTAGAAGAGAGGTGGGCAGGGGTGGGGCAGTGGGAAGAGCGCTCTTCCTAGGTCTGTTCGGTAAAGTGAGGGCGCAGGTGCGCTGGTAGTGGGCTTTGGGAGCTGGGTGGCCTGGGGTGGGTGGCGATGCCACCTCCAGGGCGCAGGCCACCCCAGGGCTCAATCGATCCTTGCAGCTCCCGGCCTCATTACAGAGGAGAGCAGCCAAGGCTGGCAGAGGAGCCAGACGGCTGCGAAGGGGGCGGGGAGGCCTGCTTGGCTCGCTGGCCCGGATTAAATATTTACTATGTTTTGTTTGGCCTTTGGGGGAGGGGCGGGAAGGGCTGTCGCATCGATCTGGAGCCTGGGGTAAGGCCGGCCGGCCCAGGGCCCAGGGCGGTGCCCAAGCCTAGAGCCCCGGAGCCTCCTGCAGGCGGTCGAGGCCGAGAGTGCCCCTCAAACGCCCGGCTGCTCCCGGGGGGCACTGATCCTCCCGAGCCGCTGACAGATCTGGGTTGCAGCGCTGCTGGGTGCGGGGAGCGGCAGTTCGCGCTGGAATCGGTTCCGGTTTTGGAGCACTGGCCGCGGGGGCTGCACAGGGCCGCACCCAGTCCCAGCCGCCCACCTCGCATCCTCTCTCCGCCCGACCCAGACCCCGGGGTGGGACACAGCGCTCCGGGTATAGTAAGCCTAAGCTGCAGCACTAGTCTGGTCTCATTTTATGGATGTGAAGCCCGCTGCAGAGCCTGATACATGTGGGGTCAGGCTGGGAATCCAGGCTCCACCGCAAGGGCGGGACTTCTTGGCTAGGCGTCCCCTACCCCATCCTCCCACCAGGCCGGGCTAGAGAAAGGGGAGTGCTTTGTCTCACAGCGACCCCAGGGGTTCTACAAGGCCTCTGAAAATCCCGGCTGGGTGGGCATCCAGAGAGGAAGCTACAGCTCTTTAAGCTCCCTCTCTCACCCCAACATGGGCAGTTCACACGGGAGCAGGACCCGCTCAAAGTCAGGGTACCCACCCGGCTCCATTCCCTTACGCTATGCACGCCAGGCCACACACCTATTCACAGCGCTGGCCGTGCTTAACACTTCCAAGGCACGGGTGTACTTTCACCCCAGCGAGCTCTTCATGAAGCACCCTTCACAGAAGCTCCACACGCACATGGCCTGGCCTATCTCTGACAGCTCAAAACATACACATGTGGTACTGCAAACATAAATTTTTCAAAAATGTGTACACATATTCTTACCCTCCCGAACATTGAGTGGCCGCCCCCACCATGTCCCTCCCTATGTAAATGCAGTCAGAAGTGCCTGTCTCTATAGATGTGTATATGTATTTGGGCACTCAACATACACACACAAAGAATAGTTGGCCCACCTCCACCTCTGCGTATGGTGCTGGTGTACACACAAGTGCACAGACTCTGTCCCCTTCATCCATTTCCTGCACACGTACCCAGACACACACATATGCACCGAAGTGCGTGTCTACACACTCAGACACACTCGTGAGCACTGACTGCAGGCGGCTGGGGAAGAGCTGCAGCCTCCAGCCCTGCTCCTATTTAAAGACAAGCATTGCTGGAAAAGGAACAAAAGCAAAGCCAGCTATAAATAGCCACCTCCCTCCCGCTTTTCTTGCCCTCCGGCCTCTCTGCCCTGCCTCTCCTCTCCTGCCTAGGGCCCAGAGCAGCCAGGAAGGCCTGGGAGGGTGGGCATTAGGGCCTAGAAACCATGTGGCCAACCACTGTGCCCTGGAACTGGTGAGGGGCTCCTGGCCTGGGTGGGTGCAGGGACACAGGGCTGGCCACCTGCAGCCAGCTGCATGTGCATGTGCCCAGCACAGAGGGAGGGCAGCCGCCTGGGCCAGGGCTGCTGTCTCAGCAGAACAGCAAGCCTGGCAGCTGCGGGTGGAGGAAGGCAGGGCTGCCAAGCAGCAGCCACCGCTGCCTGGATGCTAGCTCCTCAACCAGGCCAAGCCTTTTCTTGTTTGGTTCCTAGGCAGCTGCTAGAGCCCAAGGGCCGGGATACTGGGAACCCTGTCAGGAACACTGGGACAGAAGAAAAAGTTTTAGACCAAAAGGCCAGAGGGACCCAGGTCCTGCTTTGAGTTTTAATTCTGTCACCTATGGGTTCCCACAGCATGTGGGCAAGGTCCTAATCACATCACTAAACCTCTTCAAGGAGTGTTGGGAATGATTCTCAAAAAAATGGTTAAGACTAAGTGTGGCGTGTGCCTGCAATCCCAGCACTTGGGAGGCTGAAAACAGGAGGATCACTATGAGTCCGATTTGTGTAGTGAGACCCTGCAGACCCTGTACTAAATACAAAAAAAGGTTATGAGCTGAGTGAGGCGGCAGTCACCTACAAACCCAGGAGAATTTGAAACCTGAGTGCAATCTGGGTAACTGAGTGACTTTGCAAGACTCTGTTTTAAAATAATAAACAAAGGTTGAAGATACAGGTCAGTGCAAA
>PVKN010002287.1:0-43644 GCA_004027915.1 Capromys pilorides | reverse complement strand
GAAAAAACATTCTCTCAGGCTTTCACAGAGAGCAAACTGGTCAAACAATGGCCATGACTCATCCCAATGTCTGACACTGGCAACAGTTCTACAAAGCACTGTACATGGTTCCAAAGTTATTCCTGAGGGGATTTGACCCTAGAAGATACAAAAGACGAATGTTTTGTTATACAGATCTGGCCTTAACTTGCTCTTTATCACTCAGCAGAAAAGCTTAATTACGAGGTATAAAATGCAGAGCTAGATTAGTATGATGAACTGTAAGAGGCTTAAACCAACAGCCTCCAACATTGCCAGTTTCACTGGTAACTCACTGCAATTATGGAATGTTGGACTATGTATACAGCTGCTCCTTCTGAGTACAAAGAGAAGAAATTTTTTCTTCTTTTTTTCCTCCCCTACTAAGATGGACTAGAAAATCTATCACATCTACACCCTGTGCTCTGTATAACTACTATGAGAACAACAATATTCAATTTGCCCATTATTATGAATGCACCACTAACGTGTTTTGAAACTTTCATATTGTTATTTCTTATTAAAAATAAAAAACCTTAATTTTTTTTAACTCTTCCAAATGCATTTTATATTTCAGTCCCTCTTAAAAAAATTTGTAGGAGTTGAGGATGCAGAAAATACAAGGTCCTGAGTTTGATTCCTGGTACCCCCCAAAATTTATGTATGTATGTATGTATGCATGCATGTATGTATGTATGTATGTATGTATTTATTTTCTTCTTTTGAGTCCTTACACTAGGGAGACTATATGATATTTGCATATGTAGGTCTGGTTTATTTCATTTATGAGTATATCTTCAAGATACATCCACTTATATATGAAGTCTTCTAGTTTCTCATTCCTTATAGCTGAGTAATATTCCATTTTATGAAAATACCACATCTTTTTCAACCATTTTTCAGATGATGGGCATTTTGGTTGTTTCCAAGATTTGGCTATCACTAATTGGGCTGCTATGAGCATAGGTGCCCAGATATCACTATGATATGATGTTTTCAGTTCTTCTGGGAAAATTCCCAGTAGAGGGATAGCTGGATTGAATGAGATTTCCAGTTCTAGTTTTTTAAGGAGTCTCCACACTGCTTTCCATAATGGTTGCACCAGTTAGAGCTAGTTTTAGGTGCATGCAGAATGCAAGATCTTTGCGATCAGAAAGGCTTCCACCTGTATTTCAAAAGAAGACCCGGGAGACCAGGCAGTGTGTTCCTGAGAGGGCAATGTGTGACAGTGAGTGTGAAGCCAACGGTGCAGTGGAGCCCCCAAAAGTCTTGAGAAGCCAGGATTGTGGATTGTCTGGGGAAAACTTCAAGGAAGAAGCAGAGCGAGCCCAAGGGAGAAACCACGGCAGCTACAATCTCTAGTAGTGCCATAGTGGTAGAGCCACCCAACCTCTTTAGAGTTCACAACTTGCTGCAGATTGCCAGAGATGCTGGCAATGGAACTGTGGGATTTAACACTTGCTCGGTTGAAGTTTGGTCTTGCTTCATTCCAGTTCCTTGCTATCCTCATTTGTGACTTTGGGAATGGAAATGTCTATCATATGCCCCTAAGTGTTTCAAGTTTTTAACTTCTTTTCCATTTGTATAGGAGTTTTCAGCTAAGAGTTTGTCTTAAATCTCAGAGGAGACTTTGGACTTGGAATTTTAAGCAATACTGAAACTGTTAGGACTCTGGCAACTCTTGGAGCTGGACTAAATGCCTTTTGCATAAAGGGATATACATAAGCCTTTGGGGGTCTGGGGTGAAATATTGTGACTTGTGTTTAAGTGTCCCCTCCCCCCCCCAAAAAAAAAGCCTTCACACAGTCATAGCTGAGGCATTTTGAGAGGTGGCTAGATCTATAGTGTATAAAACTAGGATTGATTAATGGTGCAATGCTGGGTTCGAGGGCACTAGGGTTAAGGGCATAAGTGCTACCTGCGCCAAGGAGCCCAGATAGGATATAATGGATAGAAGGAGCTGTGGTTATCTCTAGCTGTTTTGTCTTGTGTGAATTGTTTTTTCTCTGCTATGCTGGTCTGCCTGTTATGGACTGAAACCTCTACAGATTGTGAGCTCCATAAGCTTTTTCCATTTCAGTTTTGAGTGTTGAGCATTTTGTTTCAAAATGAGAGAAAAGTAAGATGCCCAGGGAGACACCACCTGGAAGGGGACAGACCCAGGAACCCAAGGGCTGACCTAGGGAAGACCTCCCTTCCTCCAAGGCCCTGGAGAACACTGTCAGGACTGTGTTGCTAATCTTAGTCCTCCTGGGATCCAGTTGGCTATACTCCAAGTACATCAACCTGCAAAGGCCTGTTCAGGCATGAGGCCCCTGACTTGGCTTCCCAGGTTGAAGCCTCGCTGAACAAGCTTGGCAGTGTTTTGGTCTGGTTGGCTGCCATGACAAAATACCATAGATGGAGTATTGTCTTCTAACCGCAGAAATCTGTTTCTTAGTCCTGGAGGCTGAAAGTCTGAGATCAGATGCCAGATCAGGATGTTGGGTTCTGGCGAGGCCTTTGGTCTTGGCTTTCAGACAGCCAGCATCTCTAGCTGTGTCCTGATGTGGCAAGGAAGAGAGAGCAAGAGTACACAGGACAGAGCACAAGTCCCCTAGGGTCTTTTATAAGGGCACTAGTCCTATTGGATCAGGGCCCCACCCTCATGGCTGCATCTAAACCTAATCACTGCCAAATACGCTATATAGAGGTTAGGGCGTCAGTGTAGGAACTTGGGGCCTGAAGCACACAGTTCACTGAGTAGCAGGGAACAAGGAAAGGGAAGACCACTTGTGGGACAGAAGGAACAGTAGAAAGCTTCCTTTGCTTTTGTGCGAGGGAGGGAGGAAAAGGGTACCCACAAGCTGCCTTGGGGGCCGGTGGCAGAGCCAGGACTACAGCCCAAGCCCCTGGCATCAGATCTCTTGCTCACAGCAAGATGCCCTTAGGAAAAAGTACAGCTCAGTTCAGCTGTGCTTGGTTATGAGAAAAAGCTGAGACGGAAGAGGAGGGGACCAGCCACTCCCAGTTTCATGTTAAAGAAAAAACCAGGGCACTGTCTCACGCTCTCTGCCAGCCTTTGGTTGCCTTCTCCTTCTGGGTCAGGATGGTTTTAGTAGCTCACATGGAGCCCAGACCTAGGCTCACTGTCAGTGAACCATGGCTGGTGCCCCACAGATGTCTGACTCACTGGGGGTGGGGGTTTGGGGGTGCACAGCCTGTGTCATATGCAGGGACTCCCAAACCTGGGCTGTGGCCTGAAACTTCTAATCATCCTGACCACAAATTGCAATGCCAGCTCATAGTGAGAGTTTAATTAAATTTGGGAAGAGATGAAAGGCCCTTCTTTGACTTTCGGCTTCCTCCTCAGCTCGTGAGACTTCTGGGCCTCAGGTGGGCCATCATGACCTTGCTTCCTAACCCAACCTATTATAGTTTAAATTGGAGGCTCTATGCTTCCTTAAGCTCTGGGGTTGTTCTTTCTTATTCTCTGCCTGTAGTTACTGGGCCCATCGGCATGCTTTGCACTGGGGATCCTAGGGTCCTATGATTTTGTTGTCTGCACTAATGGACTCTAAATTTCTCCAGAAAGCAGGGTGTTAAAGGTATTTGTTCACTCTGTCCAGAGCAGCATGTGGTAGGGGAGCCTCCCCACCCTAGGGAGATGTTTAGTTTGACGCTAGGGACAGAGCGGAGGGAGCAAGCCAGGGCTGGAGTGGACCAGTGTCTCAGGCCTGGGGACCATACACTTTCAGGGTCCAGGCAGCAGCACAGGAAGCTTGGACTTCTGAGTTTCGAATCCTAAATACTGACAGCAGGAGGGAGCCAGGGGAGCAAGAAGGCCACCTCACCCAGTCCAGGAGAGCTAAAGTAAACTTTACAGAGATGACCCCACCCCCACCCACTTGCCTCCAGCAAGGTTTTAGTTGCCTTTGGAGCACCTGCCAGGCTGTCCAAGCAGATCTGCTGAGCCAGGATGCCAGGGGCTGTGCTGCCAGACCAGGAAACACGCAGGTGACAGCTTCGCGATGGACTCTCACCTGTGCTGTGAATTTAGGTCACCTGGGGGAAGCAGGCCACTGGGGATGTACCCTGGAAGGGCATAGTAGGACCCTGCCCTTTATTTGTCTCTTGGCTTCAGTCACCAGGAAAGCGGCAGCTATTTTGTGCCACACCCTCCTGCCATGACACTTCGCCTTGCCACATGCTCCAAAGCAACATATCAAACAGCCACGGACTGAACTCCTGGAAACTGTGAGCCAAAAGAAATGGAAACGTTCCTCCTTGTAAGACACTTAGCTCAGTTATGAGTGTTGTCTTGGGTACTTGCAGCTAGAAATGAAGACAGTGGTATTGCATATCAAAGATAATTGGCTTACTTTTAGCTATAAGTCCTTTGTTTCTCTTCAGAACATTTTTTCTTATCTGAGAATCAAGCCTGGGACATTTTTTTTTTTATTTTTTTATTTTTGGAACTGGGGATTGAATTCAGGGCCTTGTGCTTGCCAGGCCAGCACTTATTCTACTGAGCTATCTCCCCAGCCTAAGCCTGGGGCATTCATACTGAGCTGCATCTCCACCCCCTTTTCTTTTTTATTTTGAGACAGGTTCTAGCTAAGCTGCCCAGGCTAAGCTCCTTGAGATCTTTCTGCCTGAACTGGAATGCTGGGACTCTAAGCATGCTGGGTGTGGTGCACGCCTGTAATTCCAGCACTCCGGAGGAGGAGGCTCGGGCAAGAAGATCCCCAGGAGTGCAAGGCCAGCCTAGGTTAAACAGTGAGCACAGGGCCAGTGTCAGCTACATAGGAGACCCTGCTTCAAGAAACCAGGAAAAAATCTGCTAAGTTTGGAGGATAATTTCTCACACAACATTAGAGAGCAGCTGTGTAATCCAGTGATTATTATGCCTTTCACTGCTTCCTTACATGAATAAAAGCAAACACAAATATACATTTGCATTTCTTCAGCTTTCTTATACTATGACAAATGTTGTACTACATCCCCCATTCTGTGCTGTTTCTTGCTGAGTTCAACTTCCCAGCGATCTTTTCCTGTCCTCTTTCTCTTTGGAGCTGTGTAAAGTTCCGTCAGGTGAATTGTGTGGCAACACCGAAGCTGGACATTCGGGTTGTTTGAATTTTTCCCTGTTGCACACAGCGCTTGGGAGACTAGCTTGAAGGGCTCCCTTCGCAGGGCTCAGAGCACTGCAGCAGAGACTGCAGAAGTGAAGTTACGGGGTGAGAGGGACATTTGTCCGTGGCCCGATTCTCTCCCACAGGGCCGGGCACCTCCTAGGTTTGCGTGGGAATCCCGTACCTGCTTTGTGTAAGCAGTCACAGGATGGCTGCCTGAGCTGGAGCGATCATCAGCTTTTACTGTCTCTTGATCACATGTTCTGAGGAGCCGAGGTCCAGGAAAAACAAAAAACAAAAAAAACCTCATCATGGGATTTTAAAGTACGCACTCAACAAAAATCCCAAAGAGCCCTCCAGAATATGCACCCTGTGGGCTCGGCTCCTCCCGGCCTGCGTGCAGTGAAGCAGCCCCGTCCTCGAGGGGTAGTTAGTTCTGGGGCCCTGGGCCCAAGGAGTGGGGTGGCTCCAGCACGCACCCGCGCCTGCTGGAAGGGCTGCCGTGATCCTCAGATCATGGCGGGTCAGGGCCCGAGAGCAAAAACTGTTTTACGACCCTGGAGGACGGAGCACTGTGCACATCCCCGGCCGGCGGGGGCTCCCCTCCAGGGCCGGCTGTGTTCTGATCACGCGCTGTACTTTTCCCTGCGCCAGGAGCTGCCCGGAGCCATCGCAAACGCTCTGCATCGATAATTAGTCCAGGATGTGCTCTGAGAGCAAGTCAGGTGGGCCTGGCTGGCTTCTGCAGTTAGAGTTTCAGTCACCAGGGCTCTCCATGATGGGAAGGTTTGGGCAGCTCTTCTGCCAAAGAGAGGCAAAATGCCCTTTGTGTTTAGAAGCTGACTTTAGAATACAGTGATGTAGTCACAAGAGGGGGCGGGGTTATTATCGCATGGTACCGTTTTTAGTCTGGCTTTGACGTGCACCAACAACTGAAGCAGGATGCGGCTGCACAGGCCCCTAATCCCAGCACTCTGGAGGCTGAGGCAGGAGGATCATTTATGGGGCAAGCCTGGGTTATCTAACGAGCCCATCTCAAAAAAAAAAACTGAGTAAAAATTGTTGACTTATTGACTGGTTAGTTTACCCAGTGTGATATATGCATACATACATATATACATACACATGTAGGTAAATTTATATAACCAGTGAAATTAAACTTATTTTCTAGTATTTATGCGCCATTTGTTTTTCCTTTCACAATTTTTTTTCTTTCTGTTTTTTGAGAGAGAGAGAGAGAGGCTATAAAGTTACTCTGGGCTTGAATTTACTATGTCTCCTCAGCTGGCCTTCAACTTGCCATGATCCTGCCTCAGCTTCCCAAATGCTAGGTCACAGGCCTGTGCCCCCACACGGGGCCTGTCTTGTCCTATCTTCTATTGACTTTTCCTGGGGGGATGACTGTTGTTTTATTATATGTGTTCCATGTGGATGATTCCTTGTAGACATGGTTTCTACTGCAAACTGTGCTCCAGACACGGGCACCGTTTTCATTTGAGGCGCCTGAAACCTCTTCGTGAGTGAGTAAGTCTCTCAGGTGTTGATCATTGCTTATTTCTTCTTCCGTCATTTCAACTGGATCCTCAGAACTGGACCCCTGCGCTGCGGGTGACCATGGCTGTGAACATTCGTGTGTAAGCAAGGAGGACTCATTCGTGTGCCGGTGCTTTGAAGGTTTCATACTCCGAGCGGATGGCAAGACCTGCAGGAGTGAGTGTCGGCGCCCCGGCGCCCCGGCTGCTAGCCGCGTGCTGCTGCGGCAACACAGCGCCCCGGGCGCTCTCCACAGAGGTCAGGTCTGCACTGCCCAGCGCCGCAGCAGCACGCACAAGGTGGGATCCTAATAAGGTCCCAAGACAGGAAGAAGGACTCTAGGGAAAGCTGAGTGAGTGTGGTTCAGGGCTACAACCCAGTGCTAAGAGCACTTGCTTAGCATGTGCAAGGTACCACACAAAATGCACACACACACACACACGCACATTCTCTTTCTGTCTCTCTGTCTGTCTCTCTGTCTCTCTGTCTCTCTCTGTCTCTCTCTCTCTCTCTCTCTCTCTCTCTCTCTTTCTCTCACACACACCTGAGTATAAATCAAGTTTGGACATCAGGTAATAATACTGTGTCAGTCGGGGTTCATTCTTATAATAAATATACTGTCTTATTGTACATATTAATAAGGGAAATTGAGTGTAGCACATATGGAAATTCTCTCAATGTTTATACATCTAAAACTGTCCTAAAAGTAAACTCTAGTAACAAGGAACAGCTCACTATAGAACACATGATTAGCATGCACATTGTCCTGGGTTCAATCCCCAGTACCTACATCAATTAATACATACAATATATTTAAAAATGAATAAGCATGAGCTGGTGAGATGGCTCAGTGGTCTAAAGCACCTGCCTAGGAAAGTTTAGGCAAGCGCAGGGACCACGGCTCAATCCCCGGCACCACATGCTGCACCAGCCCCACCACCAGGGCAGGCTGAGCTGGCCATAACACAAATAAATAAATGAGGTTTAAAAAATAAATAAAATTTTAAAAAATGAACAAAAACAAAGAGGGGGGGAGGAGCAACAGCTTGGCTCGCTCCCTTCTGTGCTATGCGGCAGGAAAGCAGGAAGCCACACACCGAAAGTCCCGAGTCCATCAGCCTGTGGTCCTGCAGTTATTAGGTGAGAAAGTTGCTCACTCTCTAAGCTGCTGTTTACCTATCCTTTAAAAAAAATTATATTTATTTGGAACAAGGTTTCTCTATGAAGCTTGTGACAGGTTCTTAGCGCAGCAGAGAAACAGGCAGAAGGAAGAAAGGAAAGGGGCTTTATTTTCCTTGAGGACACAGAGAATGTGGGGAAGGATGAGGAATTTTTCTCTTGATTAGACAAAGGGAGGCTGAGGTTTTTAAGGCCTTTTGCCAGGGGTAGAGTTTGGAGGGGATGTTTAGCTATACCTGAGGGAGCTGATTGGGGGTCCTCCCTGAGGTGGGGGTAAGAGTGGAAGTAAGTTATGTCCTGGGCTAAGTTGGAGAAGAAGGGGGAGGTGGTCTTGGGAAGATGGGCTTTTGTTTTAAGGGCATTGGCCATATTAGATGACCACTATGATAATTTAAGCAGTTCATGCTAGGGCCAGAACCTATCAGCTTCGGGGCTGGGTAGATAGCTCTGTGGCACAAGTGCCTGCCTGCCTGGCAAGTGCAAGGTTGTGAGTTTGAGCACTGGTCTTACAAAAAAAAAAAAAAAGCAAACAGCTTTTTTGTTTGTTTTGTGGTACCAGGGATTGAACTCAGGACCTTGCACTTGCGAGGCAAGCACTTATTCTACTGAGCTATCTCCCCAGCTCTCAGCCTCCCCGGAATTGGGATTATAGGTATGTGCCACCATGCCCAGCAAGGCATGTGGTACCAGGGATTGAACTCGGGTCCTTGTGCTTGCCAGGCAGGTGTTTAGACTGCCAAGCTATCTCCCCAGCCCTGCCTACATCTTACATTGTTGATGTTGTTATTTCTGGTGCACAAATCCTTCCTTGGCCACCTGGTGAAGAAGCCAGCCTTGTTTCAGAAAGCAGCACTTCTCAGACAGAGCATGACAAGCCTGCCAAAGACAGCAGTACAGTGACTTCATTATTGGCCTAAGTCTCAGTGTTGTCTAATTACAGGAGTGTTTAATCCTGAGCAAATGATTCCCATCCCTATCAGTTCAGTCCTCTCCTTCCCAAGCTTCTCAAAGCTCTTTACAAAGAGCAACTTGGGCCGGATATGGTGGCTGACATCTGTAATCCCAGGATGTAGGAGGCTGAAGTAGGAAGGGCCCTGTGAGTTCAAGGCCAGCCTGGGCTACACAGTGATGGTTAACACCACTGGAAGGAAAGGTGAGTAACAAATTATTATTCTGATTTTCCAGACAGGCACACTGAGACTCCAAGAGCTTAAGTGATTCCCTGACTGTCCAACATTATGCAGGGACAAAGTCAGATTAGACTTCAGGGTCCCTCCAGCTATGCTGGAGGTGATGCTAGTGAGAAAGGTGAAAGGGTGCTCAGGAGCCCTCCTTCAGCGTACCTGTCTGCTCAGGGGCAAGGGGCAAGCAGCCTTGATGCCTGGGCCCACAAGGCCAAGGCCCTGTAAAATTTAAGTTGGTGCAGTTGTTTTGTCTGCTGTCACCCACAGAGAAAGACTTCTGCCGGGATGTGGCCCACGGCTGTGAACAGGTGTGTGTGAGCAGCAACAGGTCGTACACCTGCCAGTGCTTGGAGGGCTTCAGGCTCGCAGAGGACGGCAAGCGCTGCAGAAGTGAGGAGCCTGGGGGTGGGCGAGGGTGGGTTTCCGTCTGTTGGCTCTGGCAGCTAGGAATTTTCATTTAATCTCTAAAATGCACCCATACATACACACGCCACGCACTTGTTTTCTTGGAGACTGGATCTTACTATGTAGCCTAGGCTGGGCTCAAAGTCTCATCAACCCTCCTGCCTCAGCTTCCCAAGTGCTGAGATTGTATGCACTACCACACCCCCCTTTAAAATCTTCCTGTTCACCCTTGTTAGCCAGCATCACAAATCTAGGTTCCTACCTTGACTACCCTGAGGTGTTTCCTTAGAGATTAGGTTGACCTTAGTCCCTTGGGAATGTCTCAGGGGGTCTTGAGTTGCTGAGCACTTTGCCTGTCCCATGTCAGCCCTGAACAAAGCAGCTATGTGGATGCCAGGGCCTAGGGCAGTGCCCGGCCAGGCATTGCACAGAAGTGGAATCTTTGCCAGAGTCACTACACACATCAGAAGATAATCATAGGCCTTGTTCTTCCTGGCAGACTTTACAAGTGAGGGTGAAGGGGAGAAGAGGGGTCAGGGGATTTCTGTGGGTTTTTGAAAAATCCATTCTCTCTGCCATTTACTTCCATAAGTCATACAGAAGAGTCTTAGAACTTAGTTAGAAAATGTATTAAGGTTCTGGATAAAATCAGATATCGTGCTGGAGGTGGTGGCACACATTCGTAACGCTAGGATTCAAGAGGCTGACGCAGGAGCAGCCCCTCAAATTCAATGCTACGTAAAGAGTTCAAGCATAGCAAGACCTTACCTCAAAAAAAATTTGTGTGTATGTGTGTGTGTGTGCATGTGTGTGCTTGTATGAAGACAGAAAACAATAAGGAACTGGCTCACAGGCTTGTGAGGGCTGGCAGCACAGTCTTGAGACCCAGAGTCTGCTCTTCTCAGAGAACTTTGGTCTTCTTCTCTTGACCTTCAACTACTTGGAGGCCCACATATTGGGGAGAAGTCTGCTTACTTGTCTGCTTAAATGTCAGTCTCACCTAAAAATTACCTTCACAACATCTAGACTGGTACTGGGACAAACAGCTGGCAGCCCAGCGTAGCCAATGGGCAGGTAGTATTACCTTCACAGTACCAAGCAAGAGAAAGATGTGGACGTGTGAGCTGTGTGTGCGTGGAGGATGGGGGGGGGGGCATTAGAAGTACACAGGGCAGGGCATGTTTTTATCCACCAGGAGATTCTGGCTGCCCATCTTTCTTTTGGGAATTGTGACAATGTCTCACTTGCTTTTGCGATGTTCTGCCCCAGTTGGCCAAATGGCCCTTTTACAGTTAGGGCAGAAGTTCATTTGTTTTTGCCAGGTGGTGGTACTCACCTGTAAGCCTCGCTCGTGCTCAGGAAGCTGAGGCAGGAGGATGGGCCTGAGTTCGAGGCCAGTCTGGGCTACATGGGGAGACCCTGCCTAGAGGCATGAGTTCCCATCGAGGTAGCCCGTCCTAGTGACGCCCTTCCGCACCTCTCCTCTGCCCGGCCGCTGCCCACGTCCACGCTGACAGGGCCGTGTGCCTCCGCTCTCTCCTCAGGGAAGGACATCTGCGCTTCAAACTCACATGGCTGCGAGCACATCTGCGTGAGCAAGGGCGACTCCTACATCTGCAAGTGTGCCCAGGGCTTCATCCTGGCCGAGGACGGACGGCGCTGCAAGAGTGAGTGACTTGGCTCTGCTCCTGCTTGGTTTTAGAGCAGCTGCTTCTTGGGACATTTTCAGACCACAAATCTTTCATCTCTGCCTCTCTGGTAAATCTAAGCTAGTGTGTGCAAACAGGGCGGAGCTAGGGGGAGGCCTCAGGGAGGTGGCAGCAGCACCAGCACGAACACTTCCCATTTGGGGTGACCTGTGGAGGCACTTCCGGTTTGCAGTGACCTGTGGAAGCACTTCCGGTTTGTGGTGACCTGTGGAAGCACTTCCGGTTTAGGTGTCCCGAAGTTCAAGCAGCTGCTATGATCTTGGCCTGAATGAGAAAATCTGGTTGTGAAGGTAGAATTGTGATCTGCACTGGGCTGGAAAATTATAGCACAGTGGATTTAGGAAAAGTCCTCAGTACAGCACATAGGACTTAAGGAAAAGAGATCAAACGAAGGTTGAAGCATTAAAAAAACAAAATTTAAACCAAGAGTGGTGGCATACACCTCCACCTCCACCACTGCAGAGGCTGAAGCAGGAGAATCACCCTGAGTTTTAGGCCAGTCTGGAGTACACAGCAAAACCCTGTCTCTGAAAAATAAGTAAAGCATTTTAATGGTGAAATAACCAGAAAATTTTGAAGCATTTTATAAGCCAGAATAGAGTAGCTTGTGAAATTTAAAAGCTTTGGAAAAAAAAGAAAATATGTATTGATTAAAACCATGATACCCAGGGCTGGGGAGATAGCTCCATGGCACAAGTGCCTGCCTGGCAAGTGGAAGGTTGTGAGTTTGAACCCTTGTCCCGCAAAAATAAATAAATAAATAAAGCTATGATACCCTTTTAAGCCCTGAGTTATCAGAGATTGAAAAATGTGAGAATTCTTTATAATGGCAATGGTATGTGGTAATAAGCAATTGTAAAGTGATCAGTGAGTGTATAACTAGCACAGATTTTAGGAGTGAGTTTGCCATATTTTATTTTTTAATTTATTTTTATTAAATGTTGATATCTTTTTTAAACTTTATTTATTTATTTATGTTATGGCTGGCTCAGCCTGCCCTGGGGGTGGGGCTGGCGTAGCATGTGGAGCCAGGGATTGAACCACAGTCCCTGTGGTTGCCTAAGCTTGCCTAAGCAGGCACTTTAGACTGCTGAGCTATCTCGCCGGCCCTGAATTTGGCCATATTTTAAATGCAGCTCCAGACATGTGCATGTGTTCACAAAGCCACATACTCAAGGATATTTTTGTTTACCATTATTTCCAGCATCAAAAAACTGGAAGCAAGCTAGATATCTGCCCTTAAGAGACCAGCTAAATAAATAATGGTTACCTACACACTACACAGTGCTGCTATTAAAAAGAATGAAGTAACTCTAAAGAGAACCCAAGTGTGTGTGCTTGTTTTGTGGTACTGGGGATTGAACCCCAGGCCTTTGCACTTGAGCTATACCCCCAGCCCCTATTTTTTAAATTTTGAGAGAAGATCTCACTAAGTTGCCAAGTTGCCCAGGCTGGGCTTGAATTTGTAATCCTTCTGCCTCAGGTTCCCAGAGTGCTGATTATATTGGGTGCTGCCTTCCTTGGCTCTCCTCTTGCTTGACTCTCTCCAAGACATCAGAAATGAAAAAAACCACAGTGCTAGGGCCGGACATACAGCTCAGGGCTTAAGTGCCTACCTGGGAAGTACAAGGTCCTGAGTTTGATCCGTGGTACCAAAAAAAGAAAATAAAAAAGTGAAAAGGCACAGTGCCCCTAAGCTGATGTGGTGACAGATGCCCACCTTAGGCATTTCCTTGCTCACTAGCACAGAATCAACAGCTTGACTGATGTGGACAGTGTTTAGTGGAGAAAGGGAAGAACCCAGCTACCCCATGCACACACAAACACACAGTTACATTAGCGTGCTACACTGGCCAGGCCTAGAAACATTTGCCAAAGCGTGTGTCTTTACTGACTTACACAGTTGTGCTTTGCTCTGGAAGATCAGATACATAAAAGAGAATGGTATAATAATACAGCGTGCACTGAAATGAGATCATCCACTTGGGGGTCTGCAAATTTTTCTTACACAGCCCTTAAATAGCAATCTGTCCACACCCAGACTGCTGAAGTGTTTGCATGAAGTTCTTCTCTCTTTTACTGACAACTGAACTGCCCCAAAAGCCTTGGTTAAAAAGAATTCACAGGGCCAGAGAGATGGCTCAGTGATCTAAAGCACCTATTTAGGCAAGCTTAGGCAACCACAGGGATCGTGGTTCCATCCCTGGCACCACATGCTGTGCCAGCCCCACCCCCAGGGCAGGCTGAGCCAGCCATAACATAAATTAAATAAATAAAATTTATCTTTGAGGCCAGGGAGATAGCTCCATGGCACAAGTGCCTGCCTGGCAAGTGCAAGATTGTGAGTTCAAACTCCAGTCCCACAAAAAAAAAAAAAAAAAAAGAAAGAAAGAAAAAAAGAAGTTACAGTGATTGTTCGTTTGAAGCTCTAATGGTACGTACCTCAGATGTCTCCACCTCTTTTCTTCCCCTCTCACTGAGCATAGCGCACCTCAGATGGTGAGCTGTGTAGTGTGGAGCACTCTGTCCTGGTCACTTGGCAGTCCTGCCACGTCTACTGAGTTGCACAAAACCCATGCGTCTCAGTCGCTTTATCCACACAATACCTGATGCCCACAATTTACAGGTTTGTCTGGCCTCGAAGTTTGTGGAGGGTCCAGCCCATAGTCTACTGGTTCCAAGGCAGAGTGGCCTGGAAGAGTGGCCTGGGGGTGCAGGGAGCTGCTCACCTAAAGCAGGACAGGAAGCAGAAAGGGGAGGAGGAGCAGGCAGAGAGGGAAAGCCTCCTCGGCCACAGCCCTGTACTGCCTCTTTCAACCAAGCCCCCACTCCTACCAGCAGGGCAGCCATCTTCCAAAGGCCATACTGCTGAGCACCCCACGATCTTGGGGGACATCCAATATAAAATGTCACAAAGTGCACCGTAAATAAAATTGGGGTTGAATAAATTAATAAGTAGTGTCAAGATATTCAGAGAAGCATCGCAGGAAAGCTCTGTGGAAGAGCTGATATCCGAACGCCAGTGCTTCAGTGATGTCACCCTCCTGGAGCAGTCGCATCAGTTCACAGTGATCAGGGACAGCGTAGGCCTGTTAGTTACATAATCTGAACACCTGCCATGTGTGTTTATGAAGATTACTATTTTATCAATTTGATCGGCCAAACATAAATAAAAATGTATTTGATGGTCAGGGATGTAGCTCAGTGGCACAGTTGCTGCCTGGCAAGCTTAAGGCTAAAAGTTCTAATATTAATATATATATATATATATATATATATATATATATATATATATATATATACTTTTAAAGTTCATTTATTTATTTTTGGTGGCACTGATATAGGGGAAGTGAGAAAGCTCCTGACCTGAAAAGTACCTGGGATGAGTTTGTGTTTTCTGAAACCAAAGAAGGAATTTTAAGACCAAATGGAGGTTAAGAACAGAATGTTTATTGAGGGAAAGAAAGCTGTCTGAGAGAGGGACAGAAGAGCAGGTTGTTCCCAAGAAGCTGTCTCTTCAAGGGACTTTTATAGAGTAAAACCATGCGGTAAGGCAGGTCTAAGGTGAACATGGGAGCTTCCTTAGGTGGACATGAGGTGGGACAAAACTATGGTCAACCAATGAGATTACAAGTACCACTGCACAGGTAAAATTGATTAAATCCAGTACCAAATGAGGAAGCCAGTCACATAGCAAGTGGGCATGAATAGGGCACAGGGTCTCTTCCTGTTGGGGGCTGGGTTAGTGACTCATTTGGGCTCTTTCAAGGTGATACCTATTCAGAATATCAGTCACTGAGGTCCATCCTTAGGAAAGTATGTGGCTGCATGTGTTTACATTTCCAAAGTTGCAAAGTCACCTTGTCTTCCATATGGTCCTTGAGAGCCTAGCCCTGTCTGACTGCCTATAATATTTCTATTTAATTTAGCTGCCTACAGCAGCACTAGGGATTGAATCCAGGCCTTTACAGAAATGATCATTGTTTATTTATTTATTTATTTATTTATTTATTTATTTTGTATTTTGTGGGGGAAGGGTCTACAGGGTGTTCAGGGTCTTACTACTAGATCAGACTCACTACTAGATTGGACTTGTAGCGATCCACCTGTGTACAGCCTCCCACGAGCTGGGATTACAGGTGTGCGCCACCATGCCCAGTCTCAATTGCCATCTCAGCGTGCCCTGGGGGTGGGGCCGCCACGGCAATCATTGTTTATAAACCATACACACCTTTTTTTTTTTTTTCATTTTATGTATTTGGTACAATATCCTCCTGTTTTCAGCCTCCCCAGCAGTGGGATTACAGGCATGTGCCACCACTCCTGGAGGCAGTCAGCCCTGGGGGCAGGGCCAGCGCAGCATGCGCCACTGGGGATCAGCCCTGGTCCCTGAACACGCTAAAGCAGGCACTTAGTCCGTTGAGCTATGTCGCCAGCTCCACACACCTCTTTTTGTTGGGCTGGTTTTGTTAGATACGGGATCTCACTGAGTAATTTAGGCTGGACTTGAACTCCCTGGGATCCTCCTGCCTCAACCTCCTGAGTGCTGGGATATGCCACCACACAGGACTGCAGTACCTCATCTTTCTAAAAATAAAGATAAAGGTGTTTCTCCAAAGCAGTTGGGGACTGGGGTGATAGCTTGGCAGTCTAAGCGCCTGCCTGGCAAGTGCAAGGACCCGGGTTCTATCCCCAGTACCGCATACCATGCTGGCCCCAGAACCCCAGGCTTGGTAGTACATGCCTGTAATCCCAGTGCTGGGGAGGCTGAGACAGGAGGATCATTATGAGTCTGCATAGTGAGACCTTGTAACAAATGAATAAAAGATTAAAAAAAAAAAGCAGGTGAGTTTCCAACTGAGTTCCATTCTCCTCTGCTTTTATGTACAAATGATATTTAATTATTTAACTTGACTTTCACTTCTAGGGTGCACCGAGGGCCCAATTGATCTGGTCTTTGTGATTGACGGATCCAAGAGCCTCGGCGAGGAGAATTTCGAGCTCGTGAAGCAGTTCGTGATCGGAATCATCGATTCCTTGGCCATTTCCCCCAAGGCCGCCCGCGTGGGGCTGCTCCAGTACTCCACGCAGGTGCGCCCCGAGTTCACCCTGCGGAGCTTCCACTCGGCCAAGGACATGCGCAAGGCCGTGGCCCACATAAAGTACATGGGCAAGGGCTCCATGACTGGGCTGGCCCTGAAGCACATGTTCGAGAGGAGTTTCTCCCCGGCGGAGGGCGCCCGGCCCCTGTCGGCACGCGTGCCCAGAGCAGCCATCGTGTTCACCGACGGACGGGCCCAGGACGACGTCTCCGAGTGGGCCAGCAAGGCCAAAGCCCACGGTAATGCGTTTTCCCAGCAGAGGTGGGACAGCCGGCATGACCGCCTTCACTACGCTGCCACCTAGGGGCCGTAATGGGACCGGTTTTGGTTTTTGCTTTTGAGACAGGCTGTGCAGCCCAGTTGACCTTGAGCACTTGGTGATCCTCTTGCCTCAGCCTCCCAGAGTGCTGGGACTGCAGATGAGCGCCAGCTTCCCCTGCTCCTTTTGTTTTTAACCAGTGCGCTGAGGGAACACTGAAAGCCCAGCTGTAGACAGCAAGCGCTGATGTGACATAGGGAAGGCACTGTGGCCCTTGTAAAAGGAAACCCAGAGCCAGGAGGGCTGGGGAGGCAGTGAGTGGGTTCCCCCGGGGGAAGGCGCAAGACCTGACATTGGGGAGCAGTTTACTGTGGCCTCTGCTTGGAGCCCCTGTTGAGGGTGCGGTGCTCAAGCCGGTCCTCTGAGGGAAAAGGAAGGCGCAGACCAGGGCCTCCCCAAGACTTTCTGGCCCACAGCCTGGCCTGGAAGACGTGTGACAAAACTTGTCAAGTCAGAGAGCAGAGCTGGGTGAGCTCCATTCCTCCTTGGGGAAAGCCTGGAGGAGGGGACTTTAAGTCCTCTTTGTGATGCTCCATTCTATGCACCGTGCTTACCTCGCTCCTCAGTCCGTTTTCCTGGCTCGAGGCAGCGGGAGCCAAGGGTTGTCCCTGAGTCATCGGCAGATAGTAGAATGCTGTTCACACTAGACAGGCCTGTCTGAGCTCACGACTAACCAGCCCGTGGGGCTGGGGCCCGCATTCTTCACAAGTATTGCAGGAGGCATCTTTTTCTACAGAAATAGTGGTTCACCCTTTATTGGACTCATTAGATCAAGTCTACCTGAGCTGGGCCTGGTAGCACACACTTGTAATTGCAGTACTGGGGAGGCCGAGGCAGGATGGTCATTGTGAGTCTGAGGCCATTCTGGGGTACATAGCAAAACCCTGGATCAAAAAAAGACTAATCCACCCCATTCAGATTTCCACAAATCATCCAAAAGTAGGTGGTAGAAGAGATGGGTATCTGGTTCTTCATTCAGGAAGGTTTATCTGATGTGACATCCTCTCATGACTTTAATTATTCTGACATATAGGTGATGTCATCTTCAAATGTTACCATTTTTAGGGAGCTGTGCATGAGGCCTCTAGGCTCACAGACAAGTATGCTGACTTGGCTATTTGACCTGACCGATGGAAGAAAGTGTCACCTTACCCTTAGCTTTATAAGCCATTTTATGTTCATTAAAAAATGTACTCAAATGAATTGGCCAAAATATCTGGGCTGGAGGATGTTGGCAAGAAGAATATATGGGGAGTGGGTGGGAGGTAAGGTTTTTGAAAAGCTTTTGGAATGTTGGAAACCTACAGTTGCTAGCTAGCTTTGTTCTTTTTCTTGACTGGGATTTTTAATGGTTTCCAGAGTTGCCTCTTCATCTCGGGCTCTGGCAAGATTGCGCGCTCCCAAGAGGTGGCCAGAAGCAGCTGCTCTTGGCCTGAGGCCACTTGAGGTTCCTAACCCAGACCTTTTGAGAACCAGGAACCAGGCTACAAGGTTAAGAATTGACCTCCAGCAGAGAGTTCCACTTTAGGGCACCTATAGTGGTGGCCTCTCCTGTCATCCAGAACGACCAGTGCAGGACAGAGCTGCAGGCGGGTCCAGAACAGACGGGGACTCCGTATGCACACCTCACTGGGGTCCCTTGCCTCTCTCTGGGATCCCTGTCCTTCATTCCTCATACCAGAATAAAAACAGTGGGGGATATGTAGAAAAGGGTGTTGACAGGGACCCCTTGCTTTAATCACTCAGTAGCGCTGGGGGACTGGAAGGCAACCCTGCCTCATTCTTAGCCTGCTCCACCACTAGGTATCGAGATGTACGCCGTGGGCATAGGCAAAGCCATCGAGGAGGAGCTGCAGGAGATCGCCTCGGAGCCCACCACCAAGCACCTGTTCTACGCGGAGGACTTCAGCAGCATGGGTGACATCAGCGCAAAGCTCAAGCAAGGCATCTGTGAAGGTGTGTGGGGCCAGAGCGGACTTGGCCTGCAGAGCTGGGACCCAGCCCTTCAGCAACAGCTCTGTGTGCCTCCCTGGTGGCAGGGACGGTGACAACTGGAAACAACATACATTTGCATGTGACAGATGTTTTGCCATGAGCATTCTCAGGGTGTGTACAGTTGGACTGGTGGGGGCAGTCGTCCTTGCAGGGTCACTAAGGATATAGAATTCCTCCCTGCGGGGACACTTGCGTTTGTATAGTACCAGCCTGCCCTTCTCAGTTCAGGCTTGCTTTAGAGCCTTTCCTCCACTTTGTTAGCTGTGCCAAGAGTGCTGACACACACAGCAGTCCCAGCAGGTCGCTCAGTGATTGCAGGATCCAGCCTTAAGGGATGGGTCTTGCTGCACTGAAGGAAAGAATCTGGGATGGAGGACGGGGGATGGGAGGGCCGGCCTCTGAGATGGTTTTGGCTCCACAGCTTTTTCACTATATTGAAATGCTTCAAGTACAGTTGCTGCCATTGTAACTAATCCTGGGCTTCAACTCATTTCTGTCTACTCCTTAGATGGTGTGTGTGTGTGTGTGTGTGTGTGTGTGTGTGTAGATTTCTTCAGAGCATGTTCACTGGGGCTCAGGGTTCTCTAAGGACAGCTGCCCTAAAGTGGTCCTAGCTTTTTGAGTATTTGCTGTTATCAAACAAAACCAAAAAGCCTGGGTCATGGCAGGTAGGTGAGGAGGTGGTCATGCGTGTGGAAATCTGTCACTCCTTCTCTGGTCTCTTCCTATTCAGCTCTAGAGGACACCAATGGGAGCCAGGATTCCCCAGCAGGGGAGCTGCCAAAGAGGGGCCACCAGCCAAAAGGTACAACTGGAAAAGCAATGTTCTCACTCGTTGGGGGCTTCTGACATGCTTTCCCTTCAAATAAAAAGCTGAAAGTAGTGCTGGGGTCTGGAAGATCTAAATTATGTTACCTCAGGTGTTTTTGCCTATATCAGACAGGGAAGATTTCCCTCTGTGCTTTAAGCCATATTTGGTAACTGGCTTTTATGCTCAGTCTTTTTGCTTCAGTATATCCCAAAGTATATTCCTTTGTCATTGCACATGTGCTAGGAGGACCAAGTGCCTTCCTTACTCCTATGGTGGCTGCTTTAGGCCACAACAGTGTTAAGTAGGTTTGACTTCAGTTTTGTTTCTCTTTACAGAATCTGAGCCAGTTGCCATAAATATACAAGACCTACTTTCCTGTTCTAATTTTGCAGTGCAACATAGATATCTGTTTGAAGAAGATAATCTTTCACAGTCTACACAAAAGCTTTTCCATTCCACAAAACCTTCAGGTAATGCCAAGTAAAATACTGTGGTTAAGATGACTTGAAGCCAGCCTTTCCACTTACCAGCAAGCTTAGCTTCAAGGAAGAAGTAGTAGAGAAGAATTGAAGTACAATGAAAACTAAAAAAAAATAATAAACTATTAGGACCATAAGTCGTCTTCCTAATCCACAAGAAAGGCTCTTTCAGTGTGAGGCATACATACAGTCCTTGCCCGTTACTTACTTTACAGAGTCTGACTGCCTGGAATAGCTGGACATTTTCCTCATCACGGGTTCCCTTGTATGCTGATTCAGATGTGTTATGTGTGGGGGAAGTCTGCTGGTTGACAGAGGTGAACACTTTCCATCTGCTTTCTCAGGGAACCCTCTCGAAGACAAACACGATCAATGCAAATGTGAAAACCTTATCATGTTCCAGAACGTTGCGAATGAACAAGTCAGAAAATTAACACAGCGCTATATCCTTTTCTAATGTTATGTTCTACAGAGACTGCAAGTATTCAAATTTCACAAGTACTACATGTGTAGGTGTTAGCAAATGAAGTCATTCCCATGACATCAAGAATAGTGAACTCCAGGAAAGGAATTTTTTTCCCGCTGAGGTCTGACAGGTGTGTGAGAGCCAAGGTCAAGCCAAGCTTAGTGATGGTGGCAAACACTGAGTTGCCATCTGCTGTCCCAGGGGGATTAGCAGTAAGACCAGTTGCTAAGCAGTAAGTAAAGTCCAAAATAAGAAGGACTTAACTCTCTGCTAGGATGACACAGAGGCCGGCCTGGGGAAAGAATGCTGTAGAACAAGCTTTCGCACTCTCACCCCTGAACACGCTCTATAGCCCCAACCTGCAGGGCAGCTACATTTACATTCCCTGGGAAGTTTCTCAGACTGAGGCTTTTTGGCTGGGCTTTTCTTTTTTTTCTTCTTGGCAGTAGAGATCCTTTATATCAGCACTCTAAGAGATGAAACGTTCTACTGAGGGAACAGCAGGATCCAGTGATTCATTAAAACAATATTATTAAGAGAGGGATACTGTGGGATAAGAGAAATGAGGTTTTGGAGTTTTTACACATTGAACTCACTGCCAAGTGCTCTGAACTTAACATGGCAGTCAGCTTACTGAAGCTGGCTGCTGGATATCTCTGCATGCTCTATCAGTCTACAGGGAAATGATTCAATTCCAGCTGCCTCGGTGCCTGTGAGCATGTAACAATTCCCCCTTTTAAAGTTGGAAATATGCACTGCCTAAGTAACATGAAATCATCTTTTGGCAGTGGCTAATACAGACGATGGATCTGAGGTCTCACTGCTAAGGGACAGATAAGGGGTGGCAAGGAGCTTCCAGGGAGGAGGAGCCCTTCCAAGGTCTCTCCCTTTCCCCAACCCCTCAAGTCCACCTCCATGCAGAAAGGAGCAGAAGACTGGATTCCTCAGGCTGCTGTCCCCTGCCCTAGCTGGTGCCACAGCAAAACCTTCCTTCCTTGCTGCCTCGTATTTTAGCTCCCACAGTGGAACCCTTCTGCGTCCTTCTCCTTACAACCCCCACATTCTCACTGCTCCTCCCAGAGCTATGCTGGACCACACTGACAAGCAAGAGGGGTGAGAGTGGGATGAAAAATCTGAAGAATGAAAATGACAAATTCAAACTCAGCTACCTGGCTTTCATGTTTCTAAAAATGAACTTAACTTGAACTGTATTTATCTGGACAGCATGTTAAAGCAGTGACTATGAATTTACAGATCAGGATTTTAAAATATTTCACAGGAATCAGGGAGAAGGCAGGTGTGGTGGTAACTTGTAATCCCAACACTCAGGAAACTAAGGCAGGATCAGTGTGAGTTCAAGGTGAAACCTTGTCTAAAAAACTAAGAAATAAAAAAATTTAAAATCAGGGAAGGCAGCCATGGGCTTACTTGTAATCCCAGCATTCAGGAGGCCGAGGCAGGAGGATCACTACAAATCTGACGCCAATTGGGGCTACTCTGTGAGTTCAAGGCCTGCTTGAACTTCAGAGACTCTCAAAACAAAACAAAACACAGAAAGACTAGGAAGACCCTCCTCCCCCGACTCTTGTACTTCAGGGCAAATTTTCACACAGAATTGTATTTGAATATAAACTGAAACATAATTCACTGTTCCTTAATTTGAGATTTACTAGAAGAAATGACACAGAGAATGGAAGCTTTAGAAAATCGACTGAGAACCACATGAGGACTGGAGATGCTCCGCATATCTATCTGTACACTGTGGTGTGGAGGATTACAGCGAGGCGCGGAGCCCACAGCTCAGGCTGTTAATGCATCTGTACTGTGCAATAAACACAACTGGTTCTGAGGACACTGGTTTGCTATACAGAATGCACACTCTAGGAAATCCATCAGAGTTCTAAGATGAGTTTACTGTGAGAATAAGCTATGCAAGATATTCTGTTATGTCCTCTGGACAGGATTTGCTTCAGCCTCAGTCAGCCTTAGTGTTGAGATCTCATTTGACTACACAACAGTTTGCAGACCTCCTAGACACTGGCTGGCCATAGGAAATGCTGTTTGGTATTGGACTTATTCTTGATATATGTATATGGATGCGTAAAAATCACAGGACAAGTGTACTCGTGTAACAAATTGAATTTTTTATACAGTATTAAAATTCACTTCAGAGAACAGCAGTCTGTAAAATTCTTAAATACATGATATGTACACACGAAAATGGCCAATGATGGAAAATTGGTTAATCTAATTGGGAAAATGCAGATTCAAACAATACCGTTTTACTGCATCACTCTGACAAAATGACTAGTATCAGTCATTCATTAGCCTTCATTCTGAAGGCAGAAATACAGGCTCTTGTGCATACTGTTGAGTCAACAGGGCCATTTCCTAGGGGAATAAATCTGCGTATACTAATAGAATGAAAAAGGCAGCAAAGGGCGGGCAAGTTGGTTCAGCAGTCTAAATCACCTGCTTAGAAAAGCTTAGGCAACCTCAGGTTCGATCTCCAGCACCACATGCTGCACCAGCCCCACTCACAGGGCAGGCTGAGCCGGCCAGAAAAAAAACAAAACAAAACAGGCAGCTAAGCCTGTGACTGGCTGACTTACAGATTACTCAGTGGATGATCACAGCAGATCAGCAAGGAGCACTGTGCAGAATGGAACAAGTTTGTGGGCAATAAGTCATCAGATTGGAAGAGCAACTGGCACACAGTGGTACAGTGCAACCACAGATACCCTGCACAGCTGGGAGAATTCCCACTCAAATAGGAAGATGGATTTAAGTCACACAGGATGTCTGTATCATTTCTGTAAGTTAAAACACACACTACTGTTGGCTAGAAGATATACTGCTGTGAGTACTGGAAATGTGAGGGAAGGAGGGCCACAGGGAAGTGGGAGAGTTAAGGGGACCTCAACCACATCAGCTCTCAATGGCACTCAGAGCAAGAAACTGCTACTACATAACAAAAGCTGAATTACAACCAAGCTTTACAAAGGAACGTGGAATACTTCTAGGATTTTCACCAAAGGCCCTTCCAGAGCAGAGTGTGGTACTGATCCATATCAGCTGATCCGTTCTGGTAGTCTTGGTGTTTAAACAATGCATTCGACCTGAAAACCCACTTTCATCACACTATAGATGTGGGTCTGCGTTACTTCACCTTCTGCTGCATCCCGGCTCCCTCTAGTGGCTCAGATTCCTCCCACTTGAGAGTGGAGGCTGGAGCATAACTTTTAGTGAGGAAAGCTGTGGGACTTGCTAAAAGTGGAGTGATTCAGGACATGTACCTCATGGACTGTCTAAAACAGGAACTATTTCCCCATTTTTCTTGCTTTTGCCACTTTTACTTTACGGTTTTTAATAAAATTCATTGTTGTTTTCATAATAGTTGTTGCAAGTACAAGATGCAGACATGATTTTTCTTTTTCGAGACAGGGTCTTGCTATGAAGTTCAGGCTGGCCTTGAGCTCACTTTTGAAGCCTTGGCTGGTCTCGAACTCACACTGATTCTCCTGCCTCAGCCTCCCAAGTGCTGGGATTACAGGCGTGTGCTATCACGCCTGGCCATGATGATTTTTCTAAACATTATTGGTACAAATATTTCTTCTCACTGAACTAACGAAGTTAGACTAATATTCCATAATAGTAGTGGGTTATCGGCAGAACTGGCAAGGTCGGAAGCTGCTGATTTGAGCCTTTTACAGCTCAACATACTAATCTGGCCTTACTTTTTATGCCTCACAGTTAAACTTTTCTGTTGAGTGGTTAAGTCCAACTAAAAGCAAGACCTATATAACAAAACATGTAACTTTTGTATCTGACAAGGTCAGTCAAATACCCTCAGAATTAACCTTGAAACCATGTACAGTGTTTTGTATAACTTTTGTCAGTGTCAGCCATCTGGATGAGTCACGGCCATTGCTTGACCAGTTTGCTCTCTGTGAAAGCCTGAGAATGTTTTCTCTCTGGGTGACTATCCTTAGGCACACTATATGTTGTCAATTATGTGGCCCCATAATCTCCTTGAACAGAAAATTTGGGACTCCACTGAGTTATAGGATGTTACAGTACAGGTCCTCTTAGGTACCGAGTCCTCACTGACCTTGAAGAGCTAGGGCCAAAATATTGGCTATCCTTGTAGCCCTTCTTTTTCTCTAATCTTTTGGCCTGCAAACTTAAGTTCTTAATCCTCCAGAAGAGGTTAGTGACACTATTACTCTATAACATACTTGAGCTTAATAGCACTATCTGAATATTAAATGCCTTAGACCTAACATGAACTGGTATTTTTCATCGATATTATAATATCTCCCTATAGAATATAAGTTTAAAAATCTGTTACCCTTTACACAGAAATTTAGAAATCTAAGCATATACTAAGTTGCAGCAGGTCAATCCTATGGTATTTTTCCTTGTCTCATTTTCTCTTTGACCTGAAAACCCCCCTTCATTAGGACACTATGGATGTGGGTCCACGTTACTTCACCTTCTGCTGTGTCCCAGCTCCCTCTAGTGGCTCTGATTCCTCCCACTTGTGAGGCCCAGAAACATTCTTTTTAGATACAATGGCTATCATCAAAACAAAAATAAAACAGGACAAATGTTGGCAAAGCTTAGGGTGGGGTGGACCCTTCTACGTAAATGGTAGGAATGTAAACTAATATAACCGCTATGGAAGTCATTACGATGATTCTCCAAATACTGAAATATTCTTATTTGAATCCAGCTATTCCTGAAAACTTATACATCATACTACAGTGATATCTGCATACCGTATTTACAGCAATACAACTTGTAGATTAAATCTCAGGTCTGTATGTCCACCAACACATGATTAGATAAATAAAATGTGGTACTTATACAGTGGAGAACTAGGCCATGAAACCTGACTTATGGATGCACCTCCATAGCATTAAATGAAATCAGACACACGAGCTTAAAACATCTCATGGTTTCTCTCATATGAGAAACCCAAAGTAAAAATAATTTAAAAAACAAAATAATAATAGCACACAGATCTTGAAATGGGATCTAGAGATGCAGATGAGGGAACTACAATTAAGACCGTGTTAGGTACATATGCCAATTTCCCTCGATGAAGGTAATCACTGTACTGAAACAACTTTTCAAAATGCCTGCAAAGTCATGCTAATAAACATTAAAAAAAAAAAAAAAAAAAAAAAAGGTACAGTTACCTACAATTTGGTATTCTTCAGGTCACAATTTAGAAAGTAATTGGAATAAGTTAATCTGGAAGAAAAAATATCAAATAGTATGAAAAGTCTACTTATGGGAGAAAGTGACTTCACAGGTTAAAAGCATACAAATCACTTAGCCAAGACTGAAACAGTCTGAACTGTGGAAATAGAACCAACAGTTCAACAGCAGTAGTCAGATCCAACAGTTTTTTTTCCTAGACAGGTCTTGCTATGTATGCATTTCAGCACAGCCTTGAACTTGGTTAGCAGTCCTGTCAGTCTCCCAATTGCTAAGACTACAATTGCTAAGACTACGCCATCATGCGTAATATAATTTAAATGTTTGAAATCCGGTAAGAATTGCTTGGTCTTAATACAATAGCTTCCTCTTGCTGGGGATGGTGGCGTATGCCTATAATCTCAGTGCTTGGGAGGGAGGATGAGACAGGAAGATCACCAAAAGTTTGAGACTAGCCTGAACCACACAGCAAGATCCTATTTCAAAGAAATAGGGCATGCTGGTTTCTGCATATATCAACATGAATACCACTTTAAAATACCAACTTTTCACTAACTCAGTACTTTTATCTTTTGAGACAGACACTAAGTAGCCCAGGTTGGCCTTGAATTTGTGGTCATCTTTCAGACTCAGCCTCCTGGGTGCTAGGATCACAGATGTACTCCATCATGCCTAGAAATCAGTAACTCTTAAACAGAAAACATCCAAATTTAAAAATAGGGGAGTAACATTTCAATATGGCTTAAAAGCTGATATATCACCCTTCCAAAGAACTGTCCCTCTATAAAATGCCAACAATGCTCCGAAAGAGTAACTCTCAAAAGAGCAACTGAACAACCAGACTCTCCAAAACATACACTAGTTTAACACCAAACTCATGCTACCTTGAAACAAACTCCCTCACCAAAGTTAGAATGTTATTATAGACAGCATTTATAAAACATCATTTCCTGACTCATTTATCTGTCAATAACTGCCTGAACAGACAAGAGGGGAGAAAAAGATCAAAGGAAATTGATTCTAAAGTTCAAGATAGTCACTCCCAAAAGCTCTACAGCCTCCCTTTTAAAGTCAAACAACCTGTACAGAGCACATTCCCTACACTAGCACCATTCAGCTTGTTAAATCAAAATGTAATTTACTATTTCCCCCAAGTTACTTCCAAAGGTTATCAATGTGTGAAAAAAGGGTTCCATGCGATATTTCCTACGGAGGTGTACAGTTGCCCCAAAATCTCAACACTAGACATATGTGCCATTTTTTTAGAGAACAAAATACATCCAAACAATCAATTTGACACTTCCCATCTATTGGAGATCTGGATTATTCAGCAGTTGCTAGTATTTCTTCTATCCACACCACCTCAGGAAAGATTTTTTCATTAAAATTCACCAGAACTTTACTTTGTCCTGAAAATTACAACTCTGAAAATTACAATTCAGTACAGCTTGAACACCCCCAATCCAAAAATATAAAAATGAAGTTTCAAAATCATAAACCTTTTAAGCACTGATGACACAGGCTGAAAATCCCACTCTGAAACCATTTCATGTGCAAATTACTGCATAAGATTACCTTAATATTGTATATATATGGTATATATATATATAAAAGCACAAAAAAACCCCCTGTGTTTATGATTTAGATCCCATCACCAAAAAGCTTCACCATGTATATACAAATATTGCAAAATCCAAAACATTTGCAACCCCACAATTTCAGGTCAGAGATGCTCAGTGCCTTCCTTCAGAAAAACAGGCAAACGGAGAATGGAATACGCAACTCTTCCTTGGCAAGCTGCCACCATACTACATCCCCTCTGATCACACTTTCACAAGAGTGCCAGGAAACAAAACTGAAATGGATGGTTTTTTAAACAAGCTCTGGTCAGGCATAGTGGCATATGCCTGTAATCCCTGTACTTGAAGGTTAAGGCAGGAGGACCACCCTGAGGCAACTGGAGGCAAGCCTGAACCACACAGTGAGGAACCTGCCTCAAAAACACAACACAACAAAACACCAAAAACAAGCTCTGGCAGGTTTTATTAATGAAAAATTCTGCTTGGTTTATTTTTCACCGGTCTGTTCTGGCATGCTTCTAATAATATCAGAATCACCTAGAAAATAAAAATATTTACAATTTATTTAATGGTAACTGGAAATTGCATAGTTTTCAAACTTAGGTTATACATTCTTTAGGCAAATCTGTAGCTACAATTATTTGGATCTGGTTTGTCACCAGCATTTATAAAACCAGGCCTAGGGAAAGACCTAGGTCTGGGGACACATGCATGGTCTTACTATAGCGAATGTTTAGCCTGCCCTGATTATGACACAATCAGAACAGCGAGAATATTCGCAGTTAAGTAAAAATCTGGAAGTTCAGAAACACAAGATTTGTAATATCCTTTCCCCCTCAGTTTTACCTATCTTTTTTAGACAGCCAATAAAGATTACTTTTTTCTATTTCACCTAATTAATCCCCCCTTAATGTTTTACCTATTACCAAGTTTCTACATCATTACTCCTTAGGTTATTTCAAACAAAATTCGTAACTCCAAAGTAGAAAAAATTGGGGCCGGCGAGATGGTTCAGTGGTCTAAAGCGCCTGCTTAGGAAAGCTCAGGCAACTGCAGGGACTGCGGTTCGATCCCCAGCACCACATGCTGCGCCAGCCCCACCACCAGGGCAGGCTGAGCCAGCCACAAAATAAACAAACAAAACAAAGTAGAAAAAATATTTTTCACTTATACCTCAACTGCACAGGCAAAACCCTGTCTCAAAACAAGAATAACAAAACCCCCACTCATTTGAAGACTTACAACACATACCTGGATCAATGATTGCCAGTGTGCATACTCTGTAGTATTTTCCACATGCTGTGCCCAGTTCGATATTATTGCCGCTGTAGTGGTGGACACCAGTTTTGGCCAACATGGCATAGTACTCTATTTCAGATTTCCTTTGAGAACCAAAAAAAGGCAAATAAACACCACAGCAACTCACAAACTATTACCATTTCTCTTGTTAGTTGCAATGTTGGTTAAGCCTTCTAAATAAAACTAAAACTCACTTTTATTCCTAAAAATATATCCACCAAGTGATTAAAAAAACAAAACAAAAAAAACTTTTATTTGGATCCCTTACAAGTAACCAGCAAATACCTACTGTACTATTTAAAATATTATTTATACTCACTGAAACAGACACACAGAATCCAAATTCAAGTTACTTTTAAAAGATTAAAAAAATAAACAAAATATAAGCTACCTCGATCTCTGGCTAGTGCCCTAAATCCTACATAGGGATGGAGAACTGGTGGGATGAGGGTTTTTTTTTTTTTTTAACAAGGGATATTTTTTACCCACAGAACACTTCAGCATTTAGCAAACAACAGTCTTAGCAATCTGAATGGAGTCCTATAGAACTTTATCACTTGATATGTGGATTTATAATAATGCCACAAAGGATTATTCAGAATGCATCTTAGGTCCCATCCCAGATGGGCTAAAATGAATCTTGCATTTTCACAAGAACCCAATGTCACAGTTGTCTGAGGCAACTATTAGTGAAAGTAGACAAAAACTAAACTAAACCAAACCAACAAAAAGTATGAGTGGTTTGGAATTATACTAAACAGTCCAGGCACTGCTAGTAGATAGCCTACATAAAATTTGGAGCACGTTATGTATTGTCATAGAAAGCCAAATTAGCAGAGATCCATCATATGATTCATATTCTCCAAGATTCTTTAGCTTACTAACAATATATATTGGGCTAAATTTCAAAATTGTAAGTCAAGGCTAAACCTTTAGTTAGGCACACACCAATATTCCCACGCTGGGACGCTGAGGCAGGAGGAACACAAGTTTGAGCCCAGGCTAAGCAACTTAGCAAGTACCTATCTTAAAAGCAAATAAACCTTGATTCAGACAGTTGACATATGGTGCCCAACCAGGCGTTCTATGACACCCCTGGAACTTCAGAGTTCAGCCCGAACTTCTTTTCCTTGGGTTTTGTACACTAAGACAAACACACTCAGAATAGCACCTCTAAAGTTTCTCTAAGCTAAAAACCCATCCAAATAGCAAGGCAAAAAAATAAATGGACAAATTATGCATCTGTGCTTCCCTCAAACTTTGAGACTGGGTCTTCTAATCCTGCCCAACTCAGGACACACACTGTCCCTGAACGGTAAGCTGACGGACGAGTACATGGCAGGGTGAACAATAAAGGGCCAAACACCCTGACAACAGTAATCATTCGCCCAAGCATTCCCGGAAAACACGTCTGACATAAAACACAAGTCAAGCTACCCAGATCATAAGTTTGCACTTTCGGACCTTCCTTCACAATGAATTCGAAGCCAGAGCCGTTCGCTCTGGATCCGACCATTACCTCAAGGCTGGGCAGTTGTTGGCAAGGATGACCAATTTCGCTTTGCCCTGTCTGATCATCTTCAGCGTCTGTTTGTACCCCAGCACGTACTTCCCACTTTTCATAACAAGTTGGAGCCTAGAGTTGATGGACTCCAAAGATTTTTTCTACAAAGCAAACATTTAACACGGACATGAGGCCTCTCGTGCAAACACCTCCAAACCAGATTCAGCCTTCCGGAATCGAGTATAAACCTCCGAAGGTTCTGAGACTTTTCAGATTCTTGTTGCGACCCTCCACACGGCAGTGGGCACGCAGTCTCCCTAGTGCGCCCAGGCATGCCCGCCCGCCCGCCCAGGCTGAGACCCATCGCTCCACGTGAACCGGCTTCCGGCCCTGGCCACCACACTCACCGTCTTCTTTGCGGCCACCATCTTCCTGCCTTAGGTGCGGACGGCCCTCAACCTAGACCACAGAAGATAGAGCAGGAGGTTTAGGACTTGGAGATGGAAATAACAACCTATAGGGATTCTCTCGCTGCCCAAACCTCAGCCACGGGGAGCCCACTCACCAGGAGCAGCCCCCAAGATGGCCGGGGAACGAGAAAAGAAGGAATTCCCACAATGCAAAGCGTTTTACGCCAGCGTCGTGCGCAGACAGGAAGCGGAAGCTATCGCGAGCGGAGGAGGCGGGGCTGGAGGCGGACAGCCGCTGTCGGTTGCTATGGATACTTTAATTCGGATAGTGGTTGGAAGGCCTGCTGGCCACTCTCGTGGCTTTCAGGTTTTTGGCGTTACGTTTATTTTATGCTACGAGCTGCGAGTTTAGGAAATGGTGAGCGTCGAGCTAAGCAGCAATTGGTGACGTGACTGAGAATGAGGTGGGAGGGACTGTAATAAGAGGCGGTGGCGTCTACGACCACTCTCCTAATGCGCCGTTTGCTGTATTTATTTAACCTCCGCTGGGCGCTAGTAGCACCGTCCGCGCCTCTTCAATCGCCGCTGAGGTCTCTTTAACAGTGGCATTACGCGCAGACTTCCAAGACTCGCCTTTTGTGGCTGTATTAAGGTGAACCGGGGAGCCAAATCTACATAAAAAGAACAATAAACAGATCTAATCGTTTAAAAATATTTTTGATGTGACCCCTGGGCCGTGGTATAAATATCCAGCGATGGATCATGCAAAATGTTAAGCTTAGAAAGTACTCCCCCGCCAATACCATAAATAAATAAATAAATAAATAAATAAGTAAATTAGATTAGTAAATTATTTGGCGTTATTATTTTGCTCTGAAGGATGGTAGAGGACAAAGTCTGTGCCTCATCTCACCCCCCTAAAAACACGCTCTGTGCCAGGAGCTGTAATACATGCTTTACTGACTATACCCATATTTTACTTAACGGTAGCAAGAAAATCTTATGAGATAGTAACCGTTCTATTCGGAATTTCACACGTCTAGTATATTGTCATAGATCATAATCCAGATTTATAATTTTTAATTTTTTTTTTTATGTGTTTGCTACAGGGTTTCACTATGCAGCTGGGACTCATACTGGTCCTCTTGGTTTCAGCCTCTCCAGTGCTGGGATTGCAGGCACGGACCACCATGCCAGGTCTCCACCCCCGCGGGCATGGCCGGTATGGGCTGTGGTGCAGGGGATTGAACCCCAGCTTGCCTAAGTAGGTGCTTAGTGTGCTGAGCTATCTCACCGGCCCCTGGTTTATAATTTATGTCTCTTTACAATTGAAGTTTATTCACATGCCTGTCCCACTTTGACGTAAATTTCACCAGACAATAGTTATATTATCATATTACTTGCTTTAACATTTAGGCGTAAATTGAGGTTGTGCAAATTCAGGTATTTGCCCTCTTTTAGTTCTATAAACACATTTAGCTTTTTTAAAAAATAATTTTGAAGCTAACATAACTAATCCTTTGAGTTACAGAAAAGGCAAAGGTCTAGAGAAGTTCTAATCTACCTGATAAAGGCTGAACCACCAGCTCTCCCTCCCTACCCCATCCCCATAATTCTGGGGTCTTTTACTGATCTGTTTCATTTATGGTTATGACCTTGTTATGAACAATGAAATCATATACTTAACGCTATTACAGTTCACTCTGGGTACGGTTTGGGGCTGTTTATTCTGCCATGCTCATTAGATATTTAGTTGTGTGTTGTTTCCCATTAGCATCAGGCATTCTGGTTGGACACTTAACTGTAAAGAACTACACCCTAGGGCCAGGGAGATAGCTCAGGGGCACAAGTGCCTGCCTGGCAAGTGCAAGTTTGTGAGTTCTAACCCTGGTCCCGCAAAAAAAACAAAAAAAACAAACAAAAAAAAAACTACACCCTAACTCTAAAGGGACTGGAGGTTATTGCTGAGAAGACTTATCAAAACACTTTTAGTATAAATCTACTGTTGAGTATGAAATCTTTGTTATAATACACATTATGTCTTCATTACATAAATGCTACTATGTGCCCAATCTTGCTTTAGGTACTGATCATTAAAGATGCTTTCAGAGGGCTGGCAAGATAGTTCAGCAGTCAAAAGCACCTGCTTAGGCAAGGTTAGGCAACTGCAGGGACCGTGGTTCAATTCCTGGCACCACATGCTGCGCCAGCCCCAGCCCCAGGGCAGGCTGAACTGGCCATAACATAAAGTTAAAACAAAACAAAAAAATCCAATGCTTTCAGAAACCTTAGGGTTGGAGATACAGCTCAGCAGCAGTGTCTGTCTGGCAAGCAAGAGGTCCTGACTTGATTCTCATAACAACAACTAAAGAAATCTTGTAAGTTTATATTTGGAGGAAGATGTAAGCAAATAATGCAACATATTATTCAGTTTAGTAAATATATTTGATAAATACAATCTCATTCCAGAAACTAAGACTGTAGAGATATAAGACATGATACCAGGAACCAAGGATTTAGCTCAGTGGTGCAGTATCTGTCTGGTCAGTGTGAGGTCTGGAGTTTGGTTCCCAGTACTACCACTCAAAAAAATAAAAAACAAAAAAGATATGCCTGTTTGTTCTCAAAGAGCTTATTATCAAAGTTAGGCCTTACAGGCTGGGGAGATGGCTCAGTAGAATCAGTGCCTGCCTGGCAAGTGCAGGGTCCTGAGTTCAACCCCTGGTACCACAAAAATGAAAAAAAAGATAGGCCTTACAGGAGAAAAGTACAAAAATGCTAAGTTTTTATATAGAATTTTTATGTATGCTTCACAAACCTTACTCATATTTGTAGTCATCTCATAGGTTTCTGCAGCCTTATTCTACAGATGATTACACTAGAATGAAAGATAATCAAATTATTAGAAGTTAGGTCATGGTAGAGGCTGGGGAAACAGCTCAGTAGAATAAGCACTTGCCTGGCAAGCATAGGGTCCTGAGTTCAATCTCCAGTACTGAAAAAATAAAGAAATAAGGTTTCTTTAGCAGGGCATGGTGGCGCACACCTGTAATTCCAACACTTGGGAGGCCGAGGCAGGAGGATCAATGTGAGTTTGAGACCAGCCTGGGCTACGAAATGAGCTCAAGGCCAGGCTGAACTGCATAGCGAGACCCTGTCTCAAAAAAAAAAAAAAAAAAAAAAAAAAAAAAAAAAAAAAAAAAAAAAAAAAAAAAAAAAAAAAAAAAAAAAAAAAAAAAAAAAAAAAGTTAGGTCAGGGCTGGGACTTGAAGTTAGGTTTTCTTCAAGATTAACTGAAATAGGGCCAGTGAGATAGCTCAGCAGTCTAAAGCGCCTGCTTAGGCAAGCTTAGGCAACCACAGGGACCGCGGTTTGATCTCTGGCACTACATGCTGCACCAACCCCACCTCCAGGGCAGGATGAGCCAGCCATAAAAAATAAAAAATGAAAAAATAAAAAAAAAAGTTATTAAAAAAAAAAAAAGATTAACTGAATTAAAAAAGATGATGCACGCCAGCCTGAGAAGAGTGCAGCAGTGAAGCAGCCAGGACAGATTATGGTGGCCAGGAGAGCTTGGCTGGGATAAAGCCGTCAGGAGGAGGAACAAAAAAGTGGAATATGAAAGATTAGATGTCATAGGAGTGAGGGTACAGTCAGCAGTCGAGCCCTTGCCTGCCACGTGCAAGGGCCCTGGGTTCAGTGGCCAGCAAACACACACACACACACGCGCACACACACACATATACACACACACACATACATATATACACACACGTTTTTTGTTTGTGGTTTAGTTGTCATTGTCTGTGTTTTGAGACTGGATCTTGCTCTGTAGTTCTGGCTGGCCTTGAACTCGCTCTGGAGCTTGGCCTAGCCTTGCGCTTGCAGTGATGCCCCCACCCCCTCCTCAGTGCTGGGATTACGGATGTGCCACTACATTCAATCAGGAATAAAATTCTAAATAATGTGACACTCAAAATTTTGCTTCATATTCTAAACTTTTCTCAGTTATTTACACCATGAGAAACTCTATCAGTTACTGAAAAGCCTTTGGGAGAAGCTCCCTCAATTTTCAGCATTATTTGAAGCAGGAGACTGATGAATGATTCCATTGCCAGTAGGATGTGAAACCAATGAAGGCACTAACATTTAGTTGCCACTAGAAAGATGTATTTTAAATGTAAAATACATTAGGGAAATAGGCCCTTTTGAGAGACAGGTTGACTGTGTCAAAACACAGGAAGCGTGGCTATGGAAGCATTTTGTATAAAGACACACATCATGATGAATTCCTCTGGACAAGGAGATTGGAAGCTGGAAAGGAGTAGTGTTTCAGTCAAGGTTTTACTAGAGGAACAGATATATACAAGGAACAGATATAACACAAGATGTACCAGTCCTAGAGTCAGATGAGGAAGTGTGCTGAAAGCATCTGCACACTGCCAACTGAAGGATTCAGTCCCAAGGCTTTTGTACTCACTGCAGTGTCCCATCTCTAAGGACTTCTGGAAGACAGAAGAATCTGCTGTGGACAGCTGAAGGATCCAGTCTGGAGACTGAAAAGTCTGTGCTGGAAGCCAGGAGATAAAGTCCAAGCTGACTGTGAAGACTGAAGTTCCTCTGATGAAGTGATGAAGTGTAATGCTGAATTCTTTCTCAACCCCTTTTTGTGCTGAGTTATTCTGGGCAGGGCCCTCGCAGCTCAGTGTGCAATAGCCAGGCAAAGCAGTCCAGTTGATACAATGTATCCACCACCAGGCAGCTAGCCAAGTTGACACAATGTATCAATCACTACAATCCACCCCTTGTCGACTTGGCAACTAGACATATTTTTTTAAATTGGTCTCAAGATACAGAGATATGCATATAATTGCGCCAAACATAGTTATAAATATACTATCCTGCCTACAAATGGAAACATACTAATACCTTCAACATTGACATAGGTTAATCCTTATGAACTGGTACTAAATCTACCCATATTATAACACAACTATATAAAGGGGTGAAGTAGTACAATTATAGTCCCTTTTTCTGTAGCTGATCACGGAGTTGTAGCTGATATTTAGAACTACCTTCTACTACTACCCATTCTGTATTCCCTTGGCCCTTGGCAAGTGCCTCAGCAGGTCTTGGTTCTTTCCCTGGTGGAGTGACCTATGCCTTCATTCCTGAAGGCTCTGGACCATTTGTCATTGTGCCTGTATTAGGTTGTTGTAGCTTCCCATTCACCTTAATAACGGTATGGCAATACTAAGAGGCGCCCCAAGGGATCTCCTGCACTACATGTATATCCTTCCTTTCCTCCATTGTGGAGTAGTAATCCAATTTCCCCTTGATAGTCTGGGTCAATCACCCCTGACAACACTGTGATTACTTTTCTAGATTGTTTCCTCAGAGGCATGAAGAGTCCAAAGTGACCAGGGGGAAATCTTAGCTTCCAGTTCAGTGGTATCATTGCTGTGCTTCCTGGTACAAGCCTTCCCCGCTCTGGGCCTAGGCCTTCTAGTCCAGCAGAGCGTAATGTTGTGGGGACAGGAAGCAAAAATTTTGCTAGTGGATCACTAGAGGTAATGCTGAGTGGTACCATATCTACTCCCACCCCTTGATTCCTGGACCCATGAATCCTGGCTATGGGAGACACGGTACCATACAGAGGGTGCTGATTCAAAGCATATACAGCCTGGTGAAGTACCTTACTCCAGCCCTGAAAACTATTGCCATCTTGCTGGCACTGTAACTGTATCTTCAAAAGCCCATTCCCATTGTTCTATCAATCCAGCTGCTTCTGGATAATGAGGTACATGGTAAGACCAGTGAATTCCATGAGCATGAGCCCACTGCTGCACCTCTTTGGCTATAAAATGTGATCCTTGGTCAGAAGCAATACTGTGTGGAATACTGTGGCAGTGGATAAGGCATTCTGTAAGTCCATGGATGGTAGTTTTGGCAGAAGCATTATGTGCAGCAAAGGCAAATCCATATCCAGAATATGTGTCTATGCCAGTGAGGACAAGGCGCAGTCCCTCCCATGATGGAAGTGGTCCAATATAATTAAGCTGCCACCAGGTTGCAGGCTGACCACCCAGAGGAATGTTGCCATATTGGGGACTCAGTGTCAGCCTCTGTAGCTGGCATTTTGGGCATTCAGAAGAGGCTGTAGTCAGATCAGCCTTGGTGAGTGGAAGTCCATGTGGAGGATTAGGTTTAACATGGCATTCCCATTCCCTGAGCCTCTGAATCCCTTCATCTATAGTAAATAATGGAATATTAGGCATCTCTAACTCATTCACTGTGGCCATCTTTTGAGCCACACTTCTGCCAAACAGCCAAAGAGATAGCTCAGGGGCACAAGTGCCTGCCTGGCAAGTGCGAGATCCTGAGTTCAATCCCTGGTTATACACACACACACGTTTTTGTAAGTCATACAGAGAATGTCCTTATTCTAAAGAAATGCATGCTAACCTGGACATTGTGGCCTACACCTGTAGGTGTAGCACTGGGGGAACACCAGAGGCAGGAAGATTTCAAATTCCAGCCTAACCTGGGCAAATTAGACCCTGTCTAAACTGAAAAATTAAAAATTTAAAAGCTGTTAATGTAGCTCAGTACAAAGGCCTTGATTCCCAGTACTACAAACCAAACCAAACCAAAGCAAACCAAACCACATACATATACATGTTCAGATAGGCAGGTGGAACAAACGCAGGACAGCGTTCACAGCTGCGGAATTCAGATGCTTTTACTTTTGAATACTAGTCTGGCTTTTCAGAGGGATTTGAAAGAACACCAACAGGTACAAGTACCAGGACAGAGTGAACGTGGAGCACTCCTTTGGTTTTCCTTCAGCAACGCTGTGGCTCCCACTTCCAAGAGCTCTCAGGCGCCTGCGCGTGGCACTTTCTGGCTCTTGCTTGCTGAGTTGGAAGCGCGGAGCTGTGTACAGCGCTAGAGCCCGGACAGCACCACCAGGTCCCTCTGCGCTTTCTGTCCCGCGGTTCATCATCGCAGTCCTGACCGCTAACTCGCTCATGCCCCCCGTCTACATTTAAAAGCGGCCCAATAATAAATTGGAGCTCAGTTTGTCTAACTCAGCTTTTACATACCTACCCTTGGATACTGACCACGTTCGGAATGGTGATCAGCGAAGAGAGTGAACCCTAGTGAAAGAAAAGTCTCTCAACACTCCGCGGATGTTGGCAGACCTTTCAGTGAATAAACATCTGGAGAGCGAAAGCAAGCTCCTTGCTGGTCTCTGCCCTTCCTGATTGCACAGTGATAGAGCGCAAATACTTCTCTTGTACCCTTCTTTTCTGTTCCAGACCGACGGCGTTGTTTTTTGGCTTTTACAGGATGCAAGTCATAGTAAGGATTAGGAATAAACCAAAGAAATCATTTTCTCACCTCATTGTATTTTAGCTTACCAGTTTCTCATTCAAGGGAATATATATATATATATATATATATATATATATATATATATACACACACACACACATATACACACTCTTGGATACAAATAGCCCTAAATATGTTCTTTGTGATTTTTTACTGTTGACCAACAGTGACACTTTGGTGTCTATTAAGATTAGCCTTTAGTTTTCTTTCTTTCTTTCTCTCCTTTTCTTTCTTTCTTTCTCTTTCTTTCTTTCTTTCTCTCCTTTTCTTTCTTTCTTTTTTTCTTTCTTTCTTTCTGTACTAGGGCATGAAAAACTCACAGCCCTCTAACACTGACGTACACTTCCTTTCCCTTAAAAGTTTTTTTTTTTTTCCTTTTGGCAAGGTCTCAGGAAATTGTCCAATCAGGACTACTTATGATCCTCCTGCCTCAGCCTCCCTGAATGCTGGATTATAGAAATACAACACTACACCTCCTGACACTAAATTGCTTAATCTTCCTAGTTGGTCTCTCAGTTATTTTGTAATAATTTAGGGAGTCAGTTTTAAAAATTTCTGTGTAACTGAGATTCCTGTGTTTCAAAGTATCTATAAAAGTGTGGTCTTTTATATATTATTTTCAAAAACTTGAAAAGTCCACTTTGTACTTTTGTTAGTAAAGAAGACGAAGACATCAGTTTTCTTCGCCTTGAAACCAGAATAATATCAACCTCATGTTGCAATACTGCCTATCATACTGCTCAGAAAGTATTACCAATGACTCAATGAAGGAATAGTAAATGACCTTGTGATAAAATCAAAATGTGGATATGTGGGGGCTGGGGAGACAGCTTGGTGTTGTAAGTGCCTGCCTGGCAAGCACAAGGACCCAAGTTAGATCCCAGGTACCACATGCCATGCCAGTTCTGAAACTCTGGGTGCACCATGCCTACCACCAAAAATGGATGTGGTGACACACACATTCTGTAATCCCAGCACAGGGGAGGCTAAGACAGGATTGCTAGAAGTCCAAGCTGCATAGCAAGACCCTGTACCAAATAAATAAAAGATGTAGTCATAATAATAATAATTATTAACAATATAATTATATTATAATAACATTAATAATATAATAATATTATTATAAATATTTTAAGATGTGGATATGTGTAAGAAAAATGTTAAAAGCATTCTTGGAGGTAAAAAGATTTATGACATTGCTTTGCATAGAGAAAGCATCAAGGCACTACTGGACTTTAAAAATCACACAATTTGTTTAGGGCTGTAGTGCAGTGATGAATATTTGCCTACCACACGTAAGACCCTGGGGTCCACCGCCAACATGGCAAAGATAGATGAATTAATTATAGTATAGTATCTGCTCTGATCAGAGACTGAGCGAGCACCTAACAAGGCTAAAGGAACAGGACAGGTAACTGCCAAGGAGGAGAGGAGTCAGGAAGCAGAGGGAGGGCAAGCATAGGCGGTGGCACGGACGCTTGTGCTGTAAGCAGTGGAAAATCTCACTGCCACTGCACAGAGAAGCATTTTGTTTTGCAGTTCAGCAAAGAGGCCGGGAGAGCAAGACCCATCTGCACACACTGGTCATGGGGAAGCCACCTAGTAGACCCTGGCGAGGGCCTCTGCAGACCCCAGGACAGAGTGTCAGTCTCTTGGCTGCTGCCACAACAGAATGGCAGATGCAGACCTCCACAGGCATGGCTGCTTCTGGACAGACGAGACAGATGGACAGGTCAGTAAATCATGCAGAAATTAATCTGTTACCTTCTTCACCTCATAATAAAGCAAGTTATTTAATAACATGTAGTATGGAATGTAGTATAACATGGAGTAGAATATCTGATGGATGTGATGGGTTTATTTTCTTTGAGATGGGGGTCTCATTATGTTGCCCAGGCTGGTTTCAAGCCTGGACTCAAGCAGTACTCCTGCCTCAGCCTCCTGAATAGCTGGGATGCAAGCACAATGCCACCATGCCAGGCCTAGTGTGAGTGACAGCTTGATGGCGTGTGCACTAACCGCGATGCAGGCGGAGAATGATAAGTAGGAGAGACAAACCAGGAGGGAACATCAGACAGGCCCAAACCAAGGTATGTTTTACAAAATAAATGGCAGGACAACTCAACTAAGTGTGGGTGTCTCAGAGGGAGAAGCTGACAGCAGTTGAACCTGGAATGGAGATGAAATCGTTTGGTGTCTCCCACCATGGTGGCGCAAACCTGTAACCTCAGCTCTCTGGTAGGCTGAGGCAGGAGGACTGCAAGCTTGAGCCTAGCCTGAGCAATTTAGCGATCTGGCAAGACTCTGTCTCCAAATAAAGACAGACAGACAGACAGACAGACAGACAGACAGGCAGGCAGACAGGCAGGCAGGCAGCCGGGCGGACGGGCGGACGGACGGACGGACGGACGGACGGACAGACAGACAGAAGGTTAAGAGTTGGGGAATATAGCTAAGTGGAAACACCCTGAGTTCCATTCCCAGTACGGGGCAGGCAGGGGAGGGTTGGTATTAATGTTAAACTTCCTCATGCAGACTACCGGTGCGTAAGTGCCAAGACTGTCACCGCACGTCCAGCCTACCAATCAATAGCCACTGGCCGCAGCCGCCCCTCCCCTGCCCGGTATTTGCTTGTAACCCAGAGGGGCCCTCTCAGCGCTCGCCCTCCCCGTGCCCTCTCCAGTCCCGGCTTGTGGCTCCGCTGCGCCTTTCCCGCCCCTCCACCTTCTCCCACCTGGGCCCGGGGGCCCACCTGGGCCTGGTTCCTTGCCCCCTGCCCCCACCCCGCGCCGCCCCTGTCCCCTGAGCCCACTGGAGCCGGGCATCCGCAGAGACAGGAAAACTTCTGCGGCTGCGGGCGCGGCGCGGCGGGTCCAGGCTCCGGCCGGCGCCCGCGATGGGCTGCTCCAGCAGCGCCCTCGGCAAGGCTGGCGACGGCAGCAGGTGCCGCAGCGGTGAGCAGGGGCCCCGTTTCCCCAGCTGGGGTCGGGGATCCGCGGGTGCTGGGTCCTAAGAGGTCCGAAAGGTGCGCCCATCCCGGCGCGCCCAGCAGGGGGCGAACGACGCCCTGCGGGGCCCGGGAACCTCGCATCTGGGGGCCCCCCGCGGCAAACCTGATCCGTGACCGGTGGCTTCCCTCCGGGACCAGGCTGAGAAACGCTGGGTCCAGAGCAGGTCCGCTCTTGGCAGAGCACGCGAGGGCGCAGAAAGGGCTCCTCCCAGACAGGGATCCTTCTGCACTTCCCGGGGCTCAGAGACACTTTCCGCGCTCTGGGCTTAAGTTGTGTTTTGTGAAAGGTGGGCAGCCTGTGCGAACCCGCAGCTTAGTGACTGAGGGAGACCCTGCCTGGCAATCAGAAATGGGGAGAAAGTGGGAATGCAACCTAGTGTCGAGGTCCTGCGCTCAACCCCTAGTACTGAGGGAGGGACTGCAACTCTATTTTGCGCCTCCGCTGTTCAAGTGACCCAAGGCTGAGGGTGGAGGATGCACAAAGAACACACAAGGAATGTTGTACAAAGGATTCAGATCGTCGGACAGGGATAGATACTGAGGAAAGAACGCGAGCAGATGCACCTTGCAGCAAGACTGGGTTTTGCAGCGAGCTCCTCGGATTCTGACTGGGTACGGCTCTGGACAAAGCTGAGCGCCGGGCAGATTCCTTCTTGCTGGTGTGCAAGGCCCCGCAGCGACTAGGGATTTCATAGTCCTTCTCCTCAGCCTCTTTCCTCAGGTCTCCTCCTAAGGCCTGTGTTACTGCAGAAGCAGAATTCCCTTCTTCTTTAGTGGAGAGCTCAGGAAGGTCACCCATGCGGTGTCCCAGCTTGGCTGCAGGGTCCTGGTCAGAAACGCGCCGTTATTTTGTGATGTACACAATTTATTTTCTAGGTTCAGTAGGTAACAGAAAACAATAAGAAGTTAGGAAATAGGAAAACGTGCTGGGGAGTTAGCTCAGTAGAATAAGTGCTTGCCTGGCAAGCGTAAGGCCCTGAGTTCAATCCCCGCTTCAGGAAAAAAAAAAAAAAAAAAAAAAAAAAAAAATCTAGTAGGAAATAGGAAAACGAAAACAAAACCTTGTATGGAACCACACTCCTTGAGGCTGACCGTAGTTTGAAGACAGGACAAATTCATTCCCCAGAAGGGTCCTCGGTAACCTGTCTCCTTAACAGGCTGGAGCCTCTGCAGGAGGCCAGTGCTAGGAGCAGTTGCTTTTTAAATCCTTGTTGGTATCATTGTGGAAAATTGAAGAATAGAAGGAGAACAACGAGAACGAGAAAACCCTGATGCTTCTGGGAGCTGTGTTATTTATTTATTTATTTATTTATTTATTTATTTAAGCTGTGCCATCTTATCCTGGCTTCCCTGTCTCTGTCCATGACAGGCAGGCAGCTGCACACTGAGCCCGTGATGGATTCCGGGTGTGGTAGCAGAAATCAGGAGGATCACTATGAATGCGAGCTGTGTAGTGAGACCCTACACACACACACACACACACACACACACAGTACGTGTGTGTTTGTATGTGTGTGTATGTATGTGTGTGTTTAGCCAAATAATGCAGTGCATAACTGGATTCAACCTTACCCCACCCTCCAGACAGGACAAATCGTTAGAGATTTTTAAATCTGATAAAAATGCATATTTCAGAAAGTGTGCCGCTAGAGAAGAGGCTGGAGTTTCCAGGGGAAGAGGTCTGTCTTTCTCTTATTATTTTATCACCAATATCCATATCTGTTCATACATTATACTTTTGTTTCTATTCTTGCTTTCATTACTGCTTTAAGTTTCCATGGATCTTGTTCTGAAATGTTAAAACTTGACAACCAGTTTGAGCGTACAGAAATTAATTACCATCCCTCAGAGACTGCTCACCACACCCTTGGAATCAGTCAGCAGGTGTATTGCTTCTGCTCTGTCCAACAATACTCTCCTGTAATTCGATGCTATTGTATGGTCAGCCGCCTTTCCACTTCAAGGTCTCAGAGACCTGATGAATAATTCATTCCTGTTTCTGCAGCTTGAAACTTCTTAAAATCCTAGATGTAACTCCTAGCCTGAGCAGGTGTGCCTGTAGGTAAAAACAGCGCAAGTGCCCTGAATGTGCTGTATGGGTCACTCACCGCACCCCAGTGTGTGACAATGCTCAGGACATCAGAGCCCCCAGGAATTTTTTTTATTTATTGATTGATTTATTTAGTAGTTTTGAGACAGGGTCTCGCTATGCAGTTCAGACTGGCTCTGAGCTCACTTTGTAGCCCGGCTGGTCTCGAACTCTCACTGATCCTCCTGTCTCAGCCTCCCAAGTGCTGGGACTATAGGTGTGAACCTACACACCTGGGCCCCTAGGAATTATTTGCTGAAGAACTGAATTTATTTTGTCCTTGTAACAGCACTATGGCTGCGTTAGGGTTGCCTCAGACAAGGAGGAAGTAATTTACCACAAGTCACAGGATTCCTGAGAGTTAGAGCTGGGCTTTGAACCCAGAATCTTAAGCCAGTTTGTGTTAACAAGACTTAACTCTGCTTGGGCTGGCCTGATAGACCAGCGGACTGAAGTGCCTGCTTTGGCAGAGCACAGTGGCTAGAGTTCGATCCCCAGCATGCTGTGTTGGTCCTGTAATCCCAGCACTTTGGAAGGCTGAAAACAGGAGAATCACTACAAATCCGATCTATGTAGTGGGACCCTGTATCCCCTGTCCTAAATGCATTTTTTAAAAAAAGACTTAACTCTGCTTTTGCCTAAAATCACTCTGGATTTCCATGAAATAGATGATCACTCACTTGGCAATCACTGTAAAGTGTGTTCATTCTAGTCCCTAAATTAGATATGTACTATTACTATTTAGGTGTTATACAAATGTTGCATAATATATAAACATTAACATAACATCACATTAATTAATAAGATTATATGA
>PVKN010002286.1:0-43646 GCA_004027915.1 Capromys pilorides | reverse complement strand
TTTCTAAGCAAATTAACAGGACTGGCAAAACTGAGTGATTATAAAACTTACATTTTCAAAATAATCTACTATGTAACACACATCCTTCTTCTGAGCATAAAGATTGAGTATTATTAACTGTTGCGCCCTCACCTCATCACCAATAGTACCTAAAAACAGTAAATTAATTTCCTCCAGAATCTGGAAGAATTTGCACACTCCTTCAGGTCATTCTTTCCACTTAGCCCCAGTTAACTAACTATGCCTCTCAACTTCTTCCATACAAGAGAAAGGAAGGAACTTCCTCCTTCCTCCATATGAGAGACTTCTCAAGGACAGACACATGGCAGAAAAAAAAGACAAGACTAGAAGACAAGGAGATAAGAGACACAATACTGGTAGCCTAGAGAAGCAGGCTAGATAGCGGCCATGACAGAGGAGGGACTGACAAGATGCAGGGAGCTGATCATGAGAAAGATGACACACAGGGCAGCAACAGAGAGCGGCTCACAAAGCCAGTCCTCGTGTGGGAGGGGAAAGCACACCACACTGGGGCACTGAGCATTCCTGAGCCCGGGTCCAGCTGGAATGAAGGAAAAGTTTACTCCTGGATGCATCACCATCACCAGCACCATCAGCATAATTCATGGTGCTCACAGGGTCAGAGAACTAAAACCAACAGGGACAAGCTATGTCAGTACCTGAAACGTACATGATCGCAAAATGTATTTTCTTCTAAGAAGGAGTGGAGAGGACCTACGGGGAGGCCCATTAAATCAGTAGACCTCACACAACAGACCATGGAAGAAGCCATAAAAGCCTGGAGGAATCAGCTCCTATACAAAAGGGCTAAGGGAGTAAACTCCTTACATATTAGTAAGCAAGCCATTAAACAGATACCAGCACGATAACTGTGGCGATGCTGTAATTTGTTAAGAATACCTGTTCCTGGAGTTCGGCCTCATGCTGACTCTTGTTCTCCAACAATCTGTTTTCTTGAATGCTTCTGTGGTTACTGCCAGAGCACAGCCACATGAAGACCTAGTCTTGGGTCAATGCACAAAAATGAATCAGAGAAGCAGCCTCTTAATTCACTCAAAAGTCTGGACAGGATCATCAAGCATGTGACAAACACTAAGTAAGCCTTCAGAGCAACCCAGAGGAGATTGCAATAACCCAGTTTTCCATCAGAGAAGACTGAAAGGAGGTCAGTGTCTTGCCCAAGATACTAAAGAAAAAAATCCCACTTCTTGAAGCTTTTCTGTGGGTGCACCCTCCAGTGGATACCCTACAGTAACTTGGTCCCCCAACTCCACTGCACCCACATCACTTCTCTAATCTCCTGCTCACATCCCTGCTCAAGCGAACCAAAGTCCTAAGCAAATTGCTGGGCAGCACCACTGCCAACACCCTGCCTTTGTCCTCAGTCTCAGGCAGTCCCTTGACACAAGCAAAATGCAGACTAACTTTCTGCCAAGTCATAACACACATCTTCTGCTATGAGCTCAACACCCAATGTGGTCCTTCTTCCCAGCAGAAGCCTCTGGAGCCTGGTCTTTACCAGTAGGATTTTCACCAGCTTTCTGTTCTGAGCTCTAACCAGAATCTCCTATACATTACAGCCTCAGGTGCTCCAGCTCTATTTTTCCAGCTGGCATCTCCAAACATTTCTTAACTTTTCCCACAAGCCATCCCCAAAGGCTTCTGCGGTAATGTGGTCATGTACAGCCACAGCAAACACTCCACTCCTGGTAGCAAATTCTATCTTAATTACCTTTCCTATTACTGAGACAAAAATACCTGATGCTCAGCATTAAGGGAAGAAAGATTCATGTTGCTCACAGTTTGTAGAAGTTTCAGTCCATAATCAACTGGCTCAATGTCAGAGTGGCACAGGAAAGAGGCACAACAGTTCATGGCAGTGGAAAACAGCAAAAGCAATATGGGAGAGAGGAGACAAGACTCTTTCTGTCCCTTATATTGTATCCAGTCTACTAGAATTAGGGAGGTACCTAGTTAATCAATGGACTGATCTAGCAATCATCCACCCTTAATCCCAGCACCGAACTATAAATTGATTGCACACTCTAGATTCAGCCACCTCTGAAAAATCTCATGACTGCATGAGGCTTGGAGGGGGGGACATCTAGACCCAAACAGTAACAGTGATCACTTAACGGTGGAGCAAAGGTTTCCCCAAATATCTTTTTTTTTAAATCTTTAATGTATTTATTTATTTGGTACAGGGTCTCCCTATGGAGCTCGGACTCATAGTGATCCTCCCACCTCAGCCTCCCAGCACTGGGATGACAGGCATGCTCCCCCACTCCTGGTCTCAGTGGCCAGTGTAACAGCATGGCATGCAGTACCCAGTATTGAACCAGGATCCTTGTACTTGCCAGGCAGTTGCTTAGACTGCTGAGCTATCTCCCCCACTCTTCCCCAAATATCTTAAATTAACACGTCTTCCAGCCTTTGGCGATGGACTGTGTATTAGGACAAGTTCTAATATTTGAACATGTTTGCAGCTCTGCCTCCCCTCGTCTCTCTACCTGTGCAAAGATGAAGCATCATGCAGTCTTTCCTGGGCATGTGCATATACTCACAAACGTTCCAGGCTACCAGAACAATGCAAAAGTTTTATAAAGCAATCTGTGGCTACCTCCTAGTATTTCATTTTAATTTGAGGGGCAAACTCTTGTTCACCTCAGCAAACTGCTGAGAGTCCACCTCCAGCAGCTATGATGTTAAACAACTGCTGCTAATTGTTTCCAAAAAGTGCCTTAGATCTATTTACACAGAATGAGTTCTAGCAAGTAAAATAAAAACGAGCCTTAAGAATGAGATTTTTCATGGAGTTGCCAAGCAGATCATACAGTGACAATTTTCTCAGAAAAGTATTTTTGGAAAGCTTTAAATCTGCTCTATCCCCTTCAGTGGCTTCTAGGTTATTAGTTTTTAAGGTCATCAGGAAACTAGATGAAGGAGAAACAGATTTACAGTAGATTTTAAACACAATGAAGTTCTCTGTTCTTACTGAGGTTCAGTCTTTTTTCCTTGAATAAACACTTCCCAGACTGTTATAAGCTTTGGTTAGTTTTGTGATCCAAAAAGTTATACTAGGGCCAACTAAATAGCTCAGCGGATTAAAGCACCTGCAAGCCGGCGCAGGGGCCAGGGTTCAATCCCCAGGTCTGCAGTGCCGGCCCCACCTCCGGGGTGTGCTGAGACAGCAGTTGAGGCTGGGCATGGTGGCATGTACCTGTAATTCCAGCTCTTGGGAGGCTGTAAGCAGTCGGATCACTACAAGTCCGATCTAGTAGTGAGACCCTGAGCACCCCGCAGACCCTTCCCCAAAATACAAAAAACAAGTTAATCCAAAAAAAAAAAAAAAAATGTATATGGGGCTGGGGAAATAGCTCTGCAGTATAAGTGCCTGCCTGACAAGCGCAAGGACTGGGGTTCAATCCCTAGTACTGCATGCCATGCCAGCCCTGGAACCCAAATCATGTTGCGCCACCCTAAAACCAGGCATGGTGGCCCATGCCTGTAATTCCAGCACTGGGGAGGCTGAGACAGGAATAGCTCAGATAACTGTACTGCTGATTTCTACTGGTCTATTGAATGGGAACAGTTAGTGCTTAACTTACTTTTATTTTTCATGTTTATCTCGTAATCTGAAAAACTACTTTGAAGACAATGATATGCAATATAACAACTGTTGTTGAATTCCTATCATCTTGTTTAGTGAAATTCTGTATCATTTCTAATTCTGTTTACTATTTTTATTCTCTTTAAAAAGTAAAACAGCAAAAAGGTAATATACTTTGACAATTTTTTGCATTTTTTCCATCACAATACCTTATTAGAGATATTCTTTTAAAATAAGTAATAGTTTAAAGCAGTCTGTTTTTCCCCATCTCTGATTTATTTTCTTTCTCTATAGTACTATCTCTTTCTCACAAATATTTTTTGTCTGATTCCTCCTACTTACACTGTAAGTTCATAGTTTTTGTCTACAGTTTATCCAGCTTCTAGAACAGTGCCTGGCACATAGAGACACTCCACTTTATTTCCTGGATGGTGTTTTTAAATTGTATTTTTAAAACTGGCCACTAGCTGCAGGCACTAAGGACAGATCTTATCCAATAGCAGAGGGCAGAAGCCTCCACACAGATCCAACCTCAGCTCTGACAGTACAGAGGTGACGAGGCATTTTGAAAGGAGAACGCAGCAACAGGGAATGAGCACAAGCTCCCAAAAGTCAGGAAGTCAAAGTTACAAAAAGCAGGAAACAAGTTATTCAATGTCAATGCCATCAAGCTATCTGTGTGTCTGCTAACTGGTACCTGCGAAAAGTTAGATCTATCCTCCCTCAGAGACAGGAGGCCACAGTTCAAAGGAAAGGCTTCAGGTCCTAGGAGAAAGACACTTCTGGGTAGAAGGACACAGATATATATCACAAAGGGACAGAGAAAGGCTTACACTTGCAAGTTTTTCTTGTCTTGTGTTTTGTTTCAAATAAATGCTCTGGTGGGAGAGGACAATTGAGTACTATTGTCTAGGTGAATTTCTTGAAGATAGCTCTAAGTTTTTCCAGGCAAAACTTTAAGGAGAGCTTGATCATCCAGGAACACGGCCTTCCGCTGCCTGCCACAAGCCCTGTTAGAATGCTTTCAAGTCCCTGAGGTGGGGATTATTTGTGCTAGCAGTGGATGGATGAATGGATGGATGGGTAGGTGGATGAGTGAGTGGGTTGGTGGGTGGGTGGGTAGGTGGATTCATGGATGGATGGATGGATGGATGACATATGAGTGGATGAGGTATATATGCCGGGAAAAGTGAGTTAGGGTGAAAAGATCAGAACATATTCAAACTCAGATATCAAGTGGCAATCATGTCAGAAAAAAAATAAACTCAACTCTTCCCAACAGCGCCCTCTCAAACATTGCTTGATGCACACAAGCCTCTCACTTGCACATAAAAATTGCAAATCACAACAAACTCATCATTTATCTAGTCCTTTGCAACCTGCCTGTGTTTTGCAAAATGTGTTCTAAGTATGAGTTTGTGTGCTTACTGTTTTAAAGTTTCCACTAGAGACACAACCTAAAAAGCTTATATAAAGGCCTCCTACAGATCCATGCTATCTGTTCCTATTAACCAGCTTTTCATTAATGAAACATTCGGCAGTTGGGTTTCCTCCTCATCCCTCTTGGCACCCTGCCTCCGAGGTACAGACGGGTTTTAATCCATTTTCCTCACATCCTCACCCCCATCTTTGCTTTTCTCCACCTCCAGCTCACACTCACATCCAAAAATGTCCCCTTCATGCAAGGTCACAGGCACAGAGTCCAGTTCAAGCAACCACCTATTTCTGGAGCTCCACACAGCCCTAGCACAGAGCTCTGCGTTTTCTCAGCAGGTCAATTCCAGCACTGGCCAGATTTCTTCTCCTTTTCATGTTTTCATAAGATGACAAAAAACTAAAATAGAAAAGGCAACTTTCTAAGTCAACATTTGAATAGAACTTGGAAATGGGAGCCAATTTGGGATCTGTGGTGCCTTTAGGTTCATATAAATTAGGTAGAGGAGAAAAAAATCATCCTCCCCATTTAGAAAGAATTCAAAACTACAAAACCAAACTTAAGTTTGACCATAGGAACAAATTGTTAGCACATCCTCCTCCGCACAAAAATAAAATAAAAGGCTCATTGGGAGATTTGAAGCTTTAGATTCATTGGATTGCATCAGTTGTTTCTGCTGGGAGATATAAAGACTAGGGAGCCTTGTAGCAGTACTCCAATCTCCAGAAAAATCACTAAGCATAACAGTTTTCTATTGCATCAATCCTCCATTCGCTATTCTTATCTCTCTTTCACAAGCCACCATCCCTGCTGTTCCCTCTAATTTGGCTGCAGCAATTCATTATAAAATAGGCATGGGGCCTGGGTTGGGCATCCTCTCCTGGTCTGGCCTTAACAGCCTAGTTCCATGTCAATTATGTAATACTCAAAACAGGGAGTAGCAAAAGCACAGTTGTAGCTCTTACATAAGCCTTCATAAAGCATCCATAAGATCAGATCCCAGGCTTGCTTGGATACTTGGAATTACATAAAATAGACCGAAGCCAGTGATTCAGGAGCCAGATTTCCTTCTGACCTTAAAAGCAATAAAAAGCCCTTTGCACTTATGTGATTAGGTTATGCTGTATTAATACAACAAGTCTTTAATTGGATAAGGAAAATCATCTTTAACAAGACTTGATTATTTTAGAATATAAACATGAAGAAATATCCTGACACAGTGTTCAACTTTTTCAGCTACCCACTGCACAATGTATGATACCTCTTAGGACTTCTGCGAGTATTCCACACAGAATTATGTGTCCTGGATAACATCAACTGCTCTTTCTAAGAAAACTCAAGAGGAATTATTTAGACAAAACATGAGCACGTACACGCTAAAATCCGCCAGCAGGTCTCCTTTCCAATACTACTTTTCTCCTTGATGTTTCTAGCTTCATAATACTACAAATCACTGAAGCTATACCTTAGGCTACAAAGTGACAAATTAGAAGAAACAATACTTTCCAATGGGTCTCATCATTGTACATAGTAAAATTACCACGAAAACTATTAGCAGACTAGATAACAAGGTACCACTCCAGCCCAATTAGAAAGGGACATGCGGGGGAGGTAAAGGATGCCAGGACATCAGTACCTCTGATGCTTTCTACTTTAGTCTTTTTCTCACCTGGAAAAAAAAAAAAAAAAAAAAAAACTAAACATGAGCAGGGCTTGTAGGTGGAGGGTGAAGAGGAAAAGATAGTTTAATAACTGGTAATTCAGTTACTATTTCTGTCCCATAGCAAAATGAAATCATCCAATTGTTGAAAAGCCATAAAGGATATTTGTGTTATTTTTTTAAAAAAGCGCTATCCACCAATTTCCACCAATTTTCATAACAAGCTAGTGAGTTTTAAAGGGTCCTATGTTATCCTAGAAGGAGATCTCAAGCTAAGACCATGCTCATCTCCAAGGAAAGTTCTGGTTTAAAGCAGAAATTATGGTTCTGACTTCTTGTGCTCTTCTTAGCTGCTCTGGTAGTCACTCCCAACTTTACCAATGGGCAAATATTTTTTAAGGCAGTTACATAACAGTGAGTACAGACGTCTTTGGTATTTTGCCAAACGTAGTTCTTGCTGTGTTTGTATTTAAAATAGAACGGTAGTATGCAATTCCTTCTGCGCACAGGCTCAGAACGAAGAAAAAAAAAAAAAAAAGACGAAGGAGGCGGAGGAGAAAAAAATGGATGGAACGAGCCGCTCCACTGTTATTCCACCCGAAAGCTCCAAGGAAATAACACATTCATGCTAAATGGAGACGAAGACACAGACCACATTACCCAGACAGGGTGGGTGGGGACACGCTTTAACTAACCTGCCATCGCCTCTGACACGGCGGTGTTCAACCTGGCAGGCTGCGAAGGTGCCAAGCGCGCGGCGACGTCTCCGCTGGAGCAGGGGACGCGGGCAGGAGGGCAGCGCTCCGGCGACCGCGAAGCGGCGACCTCAAGTCCCCGCACCTGCGCTCCGGCCCGGCACTGCGCCGCCCGCTCACCCGCTGGGGAAGGGCCGGGCGCGGCGCTTGGGAGGCCGGCGCTGCCCGCGCGGAGGCGCTCGTCCCGGACCCGGCGGCGCCGCGCTGCCTGCTCCTTCCCCGCGGCGGGACTTTCCCATCTGCGGGCGCCGCGGCCGGGGCTCTCCGCGGAGCACGCAAACTTGCGGACGCCGGCCCGGGGCGCAGGTGGAGCGCGAGGACCCGCACCTGGAGCGCGGCGCCGCCCCCGCCGCCCGGCCAGCGCCCGCCTCGCAGCCCCGCCCGCGCCCCGCTGCGAGCCGCGGACTGGGGGCCGACGCCTGGGCGCTGCCCGCCTCGCCCGCACAAGGAGCAGCCGGGGCCCGCGAGGTCCGTCCGCCGCGGCGACAGCAGGCACCCTCTCCCGGCCGCGGCCACAGGCAGACGCGCACGCCGAGCCCGGGCGCCTCCTCGCGGCCCGCGGCCCGAGCCCCGCGCCCCGCGCCACCCGCAGCCGCAGCGCCCTCTGCCGGCCGTCCCGAGGCAGCTGCGGAGGCGGAGGGTGCGGGCGGTGCGGGGCTGCTCCAGGGCGCGAGCGGCACAGACTCCAGGGCCACCAAGCTGCGCGCCCCAGTGCGCGGGCGGAGCGTGAGCTCTGGGGAGTGAGCTGCGCTGCGCCCCTCAGTACCCAAGGGGGAGGCATGCGGATGACGCATGGCGGGAAACCTCGGGTTGAGCGTTGGCAGAACTTTGGACAGCTCTGGGGTTCCTGATTCCCAGGAGCCCAGAGCTTCTCGGAAAGGGCCCGCGGGAAAGGCCAGTGAGTCTTCCTCCAAGCAGGTTCCTATTTGTGGTTCCTAAGCACGGAATGTGTCTCCCCTCTGAAGGGTACCATCCATCCTTGTCCTTTCTTAGGACAAGTTGGTAAATTAACGACTTCTCGGAAGCCCTTCTAGTCCCTCCTGCCTTGTGCCTGTGCCGGGCACCTGGGATGTTTCAAATGCAAGCCAGACGGGAAAGACTTCAGTTCAAATGGCAGTGGAAAAAAGATTCATTATGATGAAGATGGAGTGATGGTCCCGGGCACAGTGGGCCCCGGGAGCCCGAGGTAGTAGGATCATAAATACCAGCCCAGCCTGGGTAATTCAGACCCTGTCTCAAATATTAGTTTTTTAATAGGAGCGGGGTGTAGTTCTGTGCAAAGGCCCTGGATTCAATCCCTCGTGGCACACAGGTTCACGAGCGTGCGCGCGCACACACACATACACATGGAATTGCAGTGCTGTCGTTGCTATTATTTGGGTTGGGTTGGCTTATTTGTTTGTGTTTTTAGGTTTTTTTAGACACTGTATTTAGCAGTATTTCAGACCGGTTATTATTTTTTTTTTTTTTTAAACAAACTGGATTGGTTGGTGAAGGGAAATCATGAGTAGTTTTTTCACACTGCTGTCTCTTTAAATTATCTGATCTCGCTTTTTCTCTGCAAGAAACTAGGGCAGATTTTATAGCTTTTCCTGTCACTTTTAGGTGTGGAAGGAACAGTTAGATTTGTTCCTATTACAAAATCCAGTGCAATCAACATCATAACATTCATCTTATTCCACTTAATCCTTTCCTGTGCCCCTCCCTCCGTCCACCAGCCTGACCCGTGTCCAGAAACGATGGGGCAAAGCCCTCTGCTGGCCTTCCTTTCCCTCCCCTCTCCTCCCTTTCCCTTCCTGTGTCTTCCCTTCCCCTCCCTGTGTCTTCTGGACTATCCTGTGAAGCTTTCATCCTCCAGGGCAGGTGGGGGTGCCCTGCTGCGGGGCAGCTCATGCAGACCGGCAGAGCCCCAGGTGGCCTCACACCACACCTGCCCTGGCCCATATGCAGCCATCTCTCAGATCACATGTCCTCACACTCTGGGTGACACGTACCAGACTCTCCAGAAAGTTCTCCAGAAGCACACCTTCCTTTGCTCAAAATGTGTGAGCCCTCCCCCTCCTTGGCGTCTCCCCCCACCCTCTTCCCATCAGTTTTGGCTGAGGTGGCAGAACCCTTGACTAGCAGCAAAACCTAAAAAGATGGCCCAAAGCCTCTGCTTCTATGTAGAGACATTCTTCTCCATGGCAGCGTGAAAGTGCAGCTTAAGCTCTCAGGAGCATAGCTAAATGACAGTCTGCTGGTGCCACACCTTGGGGTCCACCATGATGCTCACACCAAGGCCACACGACTCCACAGCTCCCAGCATCGTGGAAACAGTAAAGCAGCTCCGTTCCCACCTGATGAAGGCTCCCGCTAGCCTAAAACTCCCACCGTCCCTCAGGACTCAAGACTACACCACCGTCTGGAGCGCTGCTTCCCCATCATTCCTCCTTTGCTTTCTCCATTCAGAAGAGGGAGACCTGCATGCCTTGTGTCCCCTCCCTCCTGCTCTGCCCTGCACCTGTGTTTTTCTAGTACAGTCATCTTTTGGTATCTTCACAAAATTGGTTCTAGGATTCTTGCAAATGACATAATCTAAGGACAGTTAACTCCCTTATTGTAAAAGGCACAGCATTTGCATGTATCTATGCACATTGTCCTGTAGACTTCAAGTCATCTCTAGATAACATGTAACAGCTACAGCACTATAAATGCTATGTAAATGTCAGTATAATGTATTGTTTAGAGAATAATGGCAAGGAAAACATCTTTACATATTCAGTAGAGACACAACCTTCATAGGCCTTCCTTCCTTCAAAGGAGATTTTTTTAATTTTTAAAATTATTTATTTGTTACAGGATTTTGCTATGCAGCTCAGACTTTTAGTGATCCTCCTGTCTCAGCCTCCCCAGCGCTGGGATTATAGACATGCACCACCATGCCTGGTTTTGGCGGCCAGCATGACAAGGTGCCAGCAAGGCATGCAGTCTAGGATTGAACCCAGGTCCTTGTGCTTGCCAGGCAGGTGCTTAGGCTGCTGAGCTATCACCCCAGCCATTTGTGGTCTTTGATTGAGAGCTGAGGTTATAGTCAGCCAACTGTATGTCTCCTGCACATCTAGAACTGCCTGTGTATGTACTTCTCAGAGACACCAAACTGGTAGAGTCACCTATGATGCCCAACAGCTATTCCGATGTGCCGTTTTAACATTTGATCCTGCCGTATTTGGAAAATGTAGAAAGAAGAGTAGAATGTTCTTCTACTCTTGAGATCAGCAGGCCACTTAGAGGAGGTTCTCTCCCAAATCCCTGAAGAAGAGCCTGATAGAAGACATTTATTCTAAAAGATGATCCTAAGAATCAGGAGTGATGAAATTGAGACAGCGTGATTAAAAAAAAAAAAAAAAAAAAAAAAAAAAAAAAAAAAAAAAAAAAAAAAAAAAAAAAAAAAAAAAAAAAAAAAAAAAAAAAAAAAAAAAAAACATGAAAAGCCAGTGTGATTGTGATGGTTTATCTTGATTGTTAACATCAGCATCTTGAGAGATAGCGAGGGGATCCATAAAGCTCACTCTGTGTGTGCCTGGGGTGGTATGGAAGCGTGACCCTGAGGGCTACGCCTGATCTCTGGCCACTTCCCCTCCAGCACTCCTCCCCTTTTCTGTGCCTCCTACCTGCCTTGAAGATGGCAACTGGGCTCCACCAGAACCTTCCGCCATGATGCTCCTGCCCTGTAGCCAGCTCACCCCGGAATGAAGCCTCTGCAACCATGAGCCAAAATAAAGCTCTTCCGTAACTCTCAGAAATCAAGCAGTTTTGTCCGGATCACGGGAACACTAATCAACACAAAGGTGTAACACCAAGGCGGCGGCTGTAGCAGTCAGGCTCCCAGGCACACAGTACCGTCAGGATCCCTGTAAAGCCCGCTAAAGTCTTCTCAAAAGGGTTAAAGACAAGATGCTAAGCATTTACAGTCTGGATCCCATTCTCAATTGATCAGAATCCAGGGCTTCAGAAAAACAGAGGACCCTGTGTCTGCACCCTTGAGGTTGGACATAGTCCATCTGAGCCCAGCTTACTTGATCTGCCCATCAGAGCTTGGCAGAGAGGGACCAAGGAGATGGGACACAGATGATCAAAAGCGTGTGCTCAGGGCCAAGGGTGCAGCTCCGTGGCACAGCACTTGTCTAGCCTATGTGACACCCTCAACTTCATCTCCAGCATAGCAAAAAGAGAAAGAAGAGAGAGCTAGGGAAGGTGCTACTACAGTATGTCACAAGTATGTCTACAGAGGTGTCTGCTTTGGGAAATTCCAAATTGCTGAAATGCCAATGGGAAAAGACTAAGGTGGAAAGGATATAGTAGTGTCTGCAATTTAGGACTGATACTTGGGCAGGGCACTAACTGTCTACATGGCAGGAGAGTAACTGGGGTCAGTGCCTATGGAAAGGGATAGGAGCCAGAGCTGGACCCCATCCAGTGGACTTTCACCTAACCCCCACCCTACCTAGGGAGCGGGGAGAAAGTACAGAGCTTGCTGCTGGAGCCTAATCCTTCCTATCTGTTCAGAAGCACCAATGGTGAAGTTTCCAGGTCAGATGGGAATCAGTCATTGAATAAAGTCATTATTAAGTATTAGATTACATAAACCTGCAATTACATATATTACATTGAGACTAAAGTTAATAAATGCTTAAAACCTCCTAACAACTCCATTAATAAAAGGTAGGCCCTTGAGGAACTGGCACATGTCCAAGATGGAAATGTTACTATCATGTATCCATTCCCAAATGCAAATGCAGTAACACTGCTTTGGTAGATTGAATTGCACCTCAGCTAGGTAGACAACTGCACCCCAGAGCCTGGCAGGATCTAATGATCAAGGCGTTTTCTCCCAAGTAGGCCATGGTTAATCACTCACGTGCACGGCACTCCATAGTTGACATGCTTAGTGTTGCTCAGGCAGGGCTGAATGGCCTGGTCTCTGGGTCTCTCCTAGAACCACCAGTGGATGTGGACTTTCTGGGAAAAATGTGCTCTGAATCTAGGAAAGGCAAGTGCTGAAAGCCAATCACCTGAGGCTGCCTTCCCAGGACTCTGTCAACAGCTGGGACAAGAAGTCCTGGAGGAGTCTCTGAACTACAAATCTCTGTGTCCTTCTCAAGTGGGATGAAATTCTTTAAGTGTGTACTTGTTTAAATTTTTAATTATTTTTTATTTAGGGCTGGAAATACAGCTCAGCAGCACAAGAGCTTACTTGGCAAGTGCAGGGTCTTGAGCTCGATTCCTGGTACCAAAAAAAGATATTTAATATTTTTATTAACCTATAATAACTGTACATACTAATGGTGTAGCATGTGATATTTCAATATATGGATATAATTTGCAGTGATAAGATCAGGATAACTAACACTTCCTAGCATTTCTTTGCTTGGTCCCTTCAAGCACGGAGCTGTTAGATCTGCATAAAACACATAGTAGGTGAGGGCACACTGCAGCCATTCCACTGTGTCGGAGTGCTGGACTCGAGTTTTCTATTTCCCTCTGTTTTGGTATTCGTTTCCCAACCCTGCTCTATCCCATCCTTTCCAGCCTCTAGTTGCACTCCAGCCGTATTAACTTCAGATGACTGCTGTATCTGCAGTGGTCACCATTTTGTCACTAATGTTGCTTACATGTGCCTTTAAAACTTTTTTCTTAATTCATTATACTCGAGGTTTTGGCTCTTGGAGTCAGCATTTAACCTTGTTATCTTGACTATTTTATTTACAATTGTATTAATTGCTATTCTAATCATTGGTATTCCTTCTCTTTAGTGCTCCTTGAGTTTATTCTGTTTGTTTGTTTGTTTGTTTTTGTGGTGCTGGGGATCAAACTCCAGACCTCATGCTCACAAGGCAGGTGCTAATGCGACTGAGCTATCTCCCTGGCCCCTGTATCATTGTTTTTTAAAGACTACAAAGTGGTTAAAAGAAACATTATAAACAATACAAAATTTCATTAAACAAAGTAATAGGAATTCCACAATGGTTGTTGTATTGCATAATGTTATCTTCAAACTAGTTTAAGTTGCCAGATAAAAGCCTGAAAAACTGATTGTAAAAATAAGTTATAAGAAATTAAAAAGAAAAAAATTTAAATCTAAAAAATTTGAGGCATTAACTGCTCTTTTCAATAGACAAGCAGAAATCGGCAGTACAATTATGCAAACTATTCCACATGTATACATGATTATATCTTTTTCCTTTTTTCTTCTGTCCTTTCCCTCATCCCAGCTTTTCCTTCCCATTGAGCAGATTATTTTCCTTTCACAGTATCAATTGGACTGCTCAGACTACATTTACTCTTTCAGGTTCTCACACTAGTAAGGCAACATGATGTTTGCACATGCAGGTCTGATTTATTTCACTTATGAGTATGGTCTCTAGTTGTATCCGTTTATGTACAAAAGTGTCAAATTTATCTTTTTATAGCTGAGTAATATTTCATTGTGTAAAACTACGACATCCTTTTTATCCATTCCTCAGTTGATGGGCATTTGGGTTGTTTCCAAAATTTAGCTTTGGCAAGTTGTGCTGCTATAAACATGGGTGCACATATACCACCATGGTATGATGTTTTCAGTTATTCTGGAAAAATACCTGGAGCAGAGGGTGGGGGAGAGAGATGGCTCAAATAGGACCTCCAATTCTAGCTTTTTGAGGAATCTCCACACTGATTTCCTTAGTGGTTATACTGGCTTGAACTTGCACCAACAGTGGGGAAGGGTTTCTTTTTCCCCACAGCTTCTTCTAGAGTGGGAGGAGCAGCCACAGATTAGCCAAGCCCCCGGGAGGGTTATTCTGGGTTTTTTTGGTTTTGATTTTGGTTTCGGTTTTTTCTAACTTCTCAGTTTGAGTTTTGTCTTTTGTTTCTTTGTTTGTTAGTTGGTTGGTTTGTTTTGTTTTGTTTTGTTTTTTGTAGGATGATCAACCATCCTCCTTGGCCTGGAACTGTGGGGCTTCCTGGCACATGGGACTTTCAGTACTAAAATCTAAAATCAAGCATGCTCCAGGCAAGCTAGGATAAGCTGATTGTCCTGTGACGGTCTCATCCTGAGTTTGTATTACTTCTCAATTTCAAAACTGACCTCATTAATGTTTAGCCTTTCTTTCTTCCAAATAAATTCCCCATGCATTTTTATCTGCAGTAATTTCAATATCATTAAATTAGTTCTTAATGTCTGTATTATTACTTCTCTAACCCATGAGTTACTTTGGAAATGTGTTTTTAATTTCTAAATGCAAGAAGTCTTTTAAAGGTAATTTTTGCTATTGATTTACCATATAATCATATCACGGCCAGAAAAGCTGGTCTTTTTGATACTCTTTGCAATTAAGACTAGTTTGTTTTCAATTAGCAAACAGTCTCCAAGGAAGGGCCAGGGAGACAGCTCAGTAGAATAAGTGCTTGCCTGGCAAGTGCAAGGTCATGAGTTCAATCCCCAGTACCAAAGGGGGGCGGGGGACAGAAGATTATGTGTCTTTTAATTTTCAGGTGCGGGGTGCTATGTTGGAATTCTTAGATAAAGTTTTTCAATATTTTCATCCAAATATTCTGTATGTTTTCTCATACTTATCTCCATGACCTATTGATTACTAAGAGGACAATATTACTATTATAGTCCCCCACTATAATACTGAGTTTTAAATTTCTATTTTCAAGGGCTGGAGAGATAGTTCAACAGACTAGGTACCTGCTTAGGCAAGTGCAGGGACTGAGCTGTGTAGTGAGACCCTGTACCAAATACATATAATTTCTATTTGCAATCTCTGAGCATATTTGTGTGTGTGTGTGCATGTGTGTGTGTGTGTGTGTGTGTGTGTGTGTGTGTGTGTATGTGTGTGTGTGTGTGTTAGGGGCATGGTATGCTATTAGGGGAAATGCTACATATTACCAATAAAATATATTTCATCTTTAGGCAGTGACTTTTATTTAGGCAAGCACAGGTACTGGGATTTGATCTCCAGCACCACATGCCACACTAGTCCCACCCCTGGGTGCACTGACTTGGCCACTGAGACTGGGCATGGTGGCACATGCCTATAATCCCAGTGCTGCAGAGACTGAAAACAGGAGGGTCATTATGAATCTGAGCTGCATAATGAGACCCTATACCAAATACATTTAAGAAAAAAAAGAGAATCTCTGGAACCATGGTGTGGGGTCGCTGGCCTAGATTGTGAGTGGGATTATGAGTGAGTTAAAAAACAGATCATCCTTGACAAAAGGAAATGACAAGAGTGTCATCTTCTTTCATCTTTTAGGAGGACATGTATTTCATAAAATGATCTTCAGAATGACTGAGAAGTACCAAATATCATTCACCTCAGTTGTGACCTACTCAGTCATGTAGCTCATACTAGCTTATTCTCCTTTCATGTTCCATACTTGCCTTTCTCAATGTAGCTGCCTCTTGGGACAACTTGCCTAGCAGTCTACTTGGACACAAAGTTCTTCTCTGCTCCCCCCTCCCCCCAGCTCTGTTTTCAGCGAGACCTCTGCTAGGAAAGGTAGTTCTGGAAGTGACTGTGGAAGCAGATCTTTAGGGTGGATATTGGCTACTGGATCCCTTCCTGGGGAGTCAGCAGTAGGGACTCCACTGAAGTAGAAATGCAGAGTGCCAACCTTGGCATGCAGTAGAATCAAAACCACTAGGATTCTCTCATGCGGTGGACTACACAGAGGCAAAGGTAGAAGTGGAACTACTGATATTGGCATTTGCAATGGGTTGAGCACTTAACAGTTTAGGGAACCTGAGGCAGAACAAGAGCAAATTCCAGCCCCACTGGGATAACTTAGCAACTTAATAAGACCCTGTTTTGGAATAAGAAAGGGCTATGACTATAGCTCAGTGTGGACCTCCAAAATTCCCCCCACACCAAATGATAAAGTGAAGGAACAGCCCCAGCTGGTCTTCAAGTCCAAGTTGAGGTCGTAATATGGCACATATAGATTCCAATATTAGTCAGGGTGTTTGGACCAACATGCCTAAGTATTTTGAATCCCAAAACTTATTTTAACCATCCAGATTGGTAGAAGCCACCCACTTCCTCTTGCTAGAGGAGAGAAAACGCTTGCTTCACTTTCTGTGAAAGACTCATGTAAGGCCAGTGCCTTCAACACTATGCTAGGCCTCTCACCCTGGGCCCAAGTCATCCTGGCACGACCTCTAGATTGTGTCCCAAGTTGGATGAAAACTGCAGACCTTTTTTCAGGATGAAAATGCTCACACACACACACACACACACATGCACACACGCGCACATGAATACACGCCCGTGCTCACACAAATACACATAGATGCACGCAAACACTCACAAATGTGGCTTTCTTTAGCTGCAGCATTCATATCCATGGATTTGAACAACCATATTTTGAAAATATTTGAAACAATGTTGTGTCTCTACTGAGCATGCACAAACATGCTGAAAATAACCATGATTAAGTGCAAATAAAATAAACATATCTTTAAGAAAAGAGACCAGAAAATGTCTGTCAATGATAAGCTTTCATGAAAGAAAAGAGACTGGTGTGCTCCAGAAAGAGTATCTAGGATTCAAGAAGGAATGGTGAGTAAACACTGACTATAAAATAATAATGGCATGTAACTTTTAGGCTAAGGAACCCACTAAGATAATGCATGATATTTTGTAGATTGACAGGGAGTATATAAGTACTGAAAAGTCTTTTGTCTGAGAGAAGCACAAAGATATAAAAATTTAGAGTTTCTAGTTAGTTGTATGCGTTACGAGTTTAAGGATAATGCCAGAATTTAAAACAGTGTATACTAAAGGCCAGCCAGAGAGCTCAGTGGATTAAAGTACCTTCTTAGGCAGACACAGGGTCAGGGCTTCAATCCCCTGTCCTGCCCCCAAAGTACACTGAAATTTTAATAAGAAAATCTTGAATGAGAGATGCTTTAGAGGACAGAGAAAAGAATAAACCAGACATGGTCATAGAATTCTTTAAAATGAAGCCGACTGTTCCAGTGGTAGTGTACTATCTCACACATAGTGTAATAAGGGTCTGGAATGCAGACAATGTGGAAGCCTCCTGCACTGTGGGGGAGTGTGAAGTGGTGTAGCTGTTATGCAGAGGTGATGGAACCCCACAATATAAAAGCAAAACTATTGGATAATCTAGCAATGCCACTCCTGAATATGCACCCGAAAGAACAGAAGGCAGAGGAACCAGGCATGATGGTACACACCTGTATTGAAGCACTCGAAAGGTTGAGAAAGGAGGATCATTGCAAATTCTACACCAGCTGGGGCCTACAAAAGTGAGCTCGAGGCCAGCGGAACCACATAGCAAAACCTTGTCTCAAAAAAAAAAAAAAAAAAAAAAAGAATATAAGGTAGAGGGTTACGGAGATATCCAATGGTCTAAACAACTGGTTGGCAAGTGCAAGGACCCAGTTTTGATCCTGGGTACCACATGCCATGCTGGTCCAGAACACACCTATAATCCCAGTGCTGGGGAGGCTGAGGCAGGAGAATCACTATGAGTCTGAGCTGCACTAGTGAGACCCTGTACCAAATTAATTAATTAATTAGTTAATTAATTAAGAGAAGGTAGAGATTCAAACAGATATTTATACAACTGTGTTCATGTTAACATTATCCCCAGTATCCAAAAGCAACCCAAGTATCTGTGAAAACAAAGTGTGGTATGCACATACAATGGGATATTATTCAGAATCAAAAGGAAGTTCTCACACTTGTAGTAATATAGATGAGCCTTGAACATTATGCTAATTCAAATAAGCCAGCCACCAAATGCCAAATCCTACACAATTCTATTAGGAGCTGCCAAGGCAGGTCAAAATCCCTACCAAGGGGCCAGTGAGATCGCTCAGTGGACTGAGTGCCTGCTTTGGCAAGCCCAGGGACCAGGGTTCGATCCCCAGTCCTGCATGCCACATTGGCCCTGCCCCCAGCGCCTACTGAGCCTGCGACCCAGTACAAGTGCAGGCCTGTAATCCCAGTGCAGGGAGGCTGTAATCAGGAGGATCACTACAAGTCCAAGTTGCATAGCGAGATCCTGTACCAAATACATTTTTTTAAAAATCCCTAGCGAGAGGGGAGGTAGAATGGTAGTTGCCAGGGACTGACAGAAGGGAGGAATTAGGAGAAAGTGCTGAGTGGGCACAGAGAGTCAGTCTTCCTGGATGAAAAGACTTCCATAGACAGATGGGGGTGATGGTTTGCACAGAAATGTAAACGCACTTAATGCCACCAACTTGCACACTTGGTACTTAATGCCACCAACTTGCACACTTGTTATAGTAAATTTTATATTGTGTATATTTTGCTACAAGTTTAAAAATGTCACTAGGATTTGAAATTATTAGAAGGCCAAGGGACAACATTCCTAATAAAAGCAGCCACTGCACCCAGGATACCAGCCCAAGTGGTCTGAGGCTTCCTGGGCTTCTTACCCTTGTGCTTCCCCAACCTGAGCACACAACCCGGCTCCTAGGTGTTGCCCTGTACAGGCCTGGTCCATGTGTGAGGGGCTCAGCACCTCCTACCTGCTCTACATCACACTGCTACTGTTCTGAGGGGAAGGAAATACCTTTCTCTCAGACTAGTGCAAGCAAAACAGGAGAAGCAGAGGCAGAAAGGGAGACTTACCTGGCCTCTGACAGTGTCACCTGGGGCCGGGCTTCACTGTCAGTCTCCCCCTGCCCAGTTCATTAAGCATCGGCCTCTCCCCAGTGCAGATTACATACAGTACTTGGCAACTGTCCTTGAAACCCATCTGTGATTTACCCTTCACACTAATATCAGAGTGCAGGGGCTTATTTGAGTTCTTCTGGAATTCCATGGCAGTTCAGAGTACTGTCGTTAACATCCTAAAGACCTTAGCACAAAGCTGGCTGGCTGGATTTGCCTCAGGGCTGCACCCTTTTTTATGTTTGCTAGAATGCTGTTTTCCTTCTCGTTGGACACTGTTCCTTTTGTTTTCTGGTGGCATAAAGTATCAGAAATAATGCAAAATCATAAATCCGGACCCTAGACCTAAGGCAAGTTCCCCCCAGGCAATTATATATGCCACAGTGAAAGCATCAGTAAAATAAAAGTGACTGTAAAATAAAAGTGACACATTATGAGTCCCCTGAGAATGTGCCATTAACTTACGGCTATAAGAAAAATAAGGTATAGCTAAAGACATGTTCTTTGCTCTCCTCTGCATGTTTTGTGTACTTCCAGTTGCTGTGGAAAAGTGTCCTGAAAAGGATGTCCGAGAGGTGGGTGTGGCGGTGCACGCCTGGAGTCCCAGCTGCTCCAGAGGCCCAAGGACTCTGAAAGGCCAGGAAGAACACTCGGGCACCCAAGCTTAAGGCCAGCCTGGGCAACACAGACAGAGAGAGACGCCCTGCCTCATCTCGAATAAATTTTAAAATACATTTTTAATTGTATACATACATTCAAACACAGTGTAAAGCATACTACAGATCCTTTCAGGAAGTTTGGTCTCCTGATAACTCAGATTGCCTCGTGATTTTGTGCTATAGTTTCCGAAATTCTCTCCATGAAAGACCTTGACAGAGGCTTTTTCTTCACTAACTGAGGACCTCCTAACATCACAAAAGCATTTCTCAAAATACAGTAAGTATTGTGAAAAAAATTAAATATTATTTAAAATTTGCACTGTATTAATATATTCTTTCAGAACTTCCATTTTTTTGACCAGTTTGGTTCAAAGAAGTCTATTTCTTCTTTTATCAGGTGTTATCGTTTGTGTCTCATGATGCTCCCAGAGCATCATGCACTTAGATGGGGCTTTTCAGAGGCACCAAAGTCTAAAATCTGGGCCTGATTCATGGCTCAAAGCTAGCATTGAGGGTGACGATGGCTGGATTGCTCCACTGAGTGGACTTGCATCGCCCTGATCCCAGCAGTCTGAATAAGATAAAACAGACAGACAGGGGCTCTCTCCCCCTCCTCTCTTGTTGCTTTTGCTGTTTTCCACAGCAATGAATAGTTGTGCCTCTGCCACGTGCCGCCCTGCCTTGGAGTTAGCTGATTATGTACTGAAACCTCTTCACAATTTGAGCTAAACAGGCCTTTCCTTTCCTCCTTCAATGTGCGGAGGCTGGGTGTTTTGTCTCAGCAATGAGAAAAGTAACTAAGACACTAGGCATTCATGTTTCAACAGGTGTTTCCTGGGCCCCTACTTTGTTGACCATAATGAACACATCAGCCATGGTCCCTGCTTTTAGGGAGTTTACATTTTAGGCAACCGCAGATTATGCATGGTTCAGGGAAAAGTAAATAGGATGACGAGAGGGCTGAGAGTCTTCTTTGGATGTGAGGATGTCCTTCCCGATGCTTCAGAAGCATGGTTCCTCCTGTCACAGGTCCTAAGTGGAAGGAAGAGGGAAGAGAAAGGAACAAGTCTTCCAGGTGAAAAAGAACTTGGTAACTGCATCTTTATGTCAGAACTTTTTCCTTTAAATTCAGGGTTTCTAGCTCAGCGGACTAAGGCCCTGCTTAGGAAAGCATAGGGACAGGAATTCGATTCCAGGCACCACATGCCATGTCAGCCCCACCCCTGGGTGCAATGAGCCAGCCACCAAGACTGGGCACGGTGGCACACAACTGTATCCCAATTCTGTGAAGGCTGAGACAGGAGCATCACTATGGGTCTCAGCTGCGTGGTGAGACCCTATATCAAATACATTTTTAAAAATTTTAAATAAATAAATAAAATTCAGGGTTTATCAGCCTTTATTTTCCCCAAATTGAACTACTGGGGTAGAGAACTCCCCATGTTCACATAAAGTATTATATTTACACACCTATTTACAAACACAAGCATCCTTCTATATGCACACAGACAGGGCTAACTAAAAAGACTGCACCAGCGTATACTCCTAACCTCAGTGTAGAGGAAATACTATCCCAGCCACCTTTTCATCTCATTTGAAAACTTTTCCAAATTTTGTAAATAAAAACAGTATCGGATTTCTTTCCTTATTGTCAGGTTTCAAAGAGCAACAGTGAAAAAAGAAGAATTTGTGTAATATATATGTAAATTAAGAACCAATAGATACATGTTGGCTAGGCATAGTGTCCCATGCCTATAATTCCAGCACTTGGGAGACTGACGCAGGAGGATCAGTGTGAGTTCGAGACCAGCCTGGGCTACAAAAGAGCTCAAGGCCAGCATGAACTGCATAGCGAGACCCTGACTCAAAAAGACAAAAATAAATGAATAAATAAAATAAGCACAAATGGATACATGTAAATTCATTACCCAAACCAGTTGTCTTGGTCACTTTTTCCTCATCGCTGAGACAAAATACCCAATTCCCAAAATTAAGGAAGGAAAGGTTTATTTAGCTCACAGTTTGTGTAGGTTTCAGCCCGTAATCAGCTGGTTCGAAGGCAGAGTGGCACGTAGCACAGGGCCAACAGTTCAAGGAGGCAGAAGACAACAAAATGGAGGAGAACAGGTTCCTCTCCCATCCTTATGTTGTAAGCAGACTACCCCAGCCCCCAGGAGCATTCACGCCAACTCCATGCCATTCCCTGTTACAGAGGATGAGGATGTTCACAAAGTGAGGACCCTGGTTCCCTGCTCAGTTGCATAGTTAGACTTCTAAACTTCTCAAGTTGACAGAATACAGCAACCATTATACCAAAAAACTACATCCATTGCTGAGTCTGCCTCTATTTTAGTCACCTGAACTCCTCTGACTCATCCTAAGGTAAATTTATCCTGAATTTTATGTCCACTGTTCTATTTCTTTAAAAATAATTTTATCACATATGTATGTAAAGCTGATTAAGATATTGGTGAGATTTCTTTAAAAACAGTACTATACTTAACAGAGTTCTATAACTTCTTGATTCATTGCTAAGAGTGACCTATGTTTGGCTCATAATTGGTCCCTTGTTTTCCTATTTGGTCATCCTAATTGTTGTTACTGTGAATACATCTGAAGATCTCATAAAATCACTTGATGTATGAAAAGCATTCAGGACAGCTGCCAACATTCTCCTCCTGCAGTACATAAGGATTCTTATGAATCCTCCTCCCCTTTAGTCATAGGGACTGAATGACCAGTGGCAATCTATTGGGTATAAAATATGTCACTGTGGTTCTACTTGGTATTTCCCTGGTGACTAGTGAGGCACAGTATCTCTTCTCATGGTTACATGTGACACATCTTTTTTCTCATTTGTGAAATACCAGTTCATGTCATTTGACTTTTCTCAGCTGTGTGTAGTTATCAAGCCTATACATGTGTGGAAGTGCACCAGAATTCTGTTTCCTCAGCCTTTGTTAGTTATGTGTATTATAATATGCTCTTGACTTTCATTTTCTTTATACCATTTTAAAAGAAATCTTTATCTTTCAGGCACTCTAATTTTGCAAGTCATCAGTTCTTTCTCTCATGACCAGCTATTGTGTCTTGCTTAAGAAATTTGAAGTTAGAAAAAAAATTCTATTATTTTGGTCAAAAAGTATTACATTTCTGCCTTTCAAATTTTAAGTATTTAAGTAGAATTGAGTTTTGTATTTTGTGGGAGGTGAGAATCCAATTTCAATTTTATCCATCTGGACACTCAGATGTCCCTTCTTCCAGTTACTTGCAGTACCTCTTCTATTATATATCAAAGCATCAAAGACCCATGAGATATGTGCTTCTTTCTGAGCTCTTTAATTTGTTATATTATTCAGTTTATCTTGTCCTCCACCAATGCTCAATGCACAAATGCCAAAACTCTAACTCAGACTTTAACCCTTTTCCACATGCACTTTAGACCCGACCAGTCAATTTTAATGAAAATTCTATTAATCTTTCATTTAGAAGTTGAAGAGAATTCATAACTGGTGATAGCAAGAATGCCTCTTTAAAAATGTGAATACAATTTCTTCCACATACTTCATCATTCCTGGGTGTCTGCAAATAAGATTTTATGATTTTCCACATTCTGCCCGGCTCATCTTACATTAGATTTAGTCCTCATGCCAATTGTCTGGGAGGGGCATTCATTCACCATTTCTCAGGCATTTGGACACCCAGCAAGATAATCCATTCACCCAGGAGCAAGGGCGCAAGCTCTCAAGTACCTCATACTTAAATGAATGTTCTCCTAAACAGCAGCCTCCCCTCATGCGGGCACTGACCAGAGCATCAACCTAAGAGTGACCCAGATGTGACCATGCAGACCGGGAAGGTGCTCGGAGATGGCTTAGAGGGGAACCTTGGGCCCTCAGTGACCACTCAGAGCATAGCTGTCCTCCCAGCTAGACCAGCCAAGGTAAAACTTCTTTTAGTTAAGCCATGACATTTTGGGTGTCTCTGTATCATGTGCCATCTTCTTATACTGTTAGCTATGTAGCAATATTTTTCCATCGAGTCTTTATGTCGATGCCTGAAAGTGAGCTTGAAGCCATGGCCCAACCCAGTCACACTCGCCTCAGTCCAGCAGAATTCCTGTGAGAATAAAGGCAGCTGGTGGAAGGCACCGAGCTGCCAGGGGCCTTCTTACACGTAACTACTCTAGCTGTAGCTGTCTCCCACACTTTGTATCTATTAGAATTAGAAGATTTCTTATCAATTTTTAGGATTTTAAATATAATTATTAGCTTATTACCATAACTAGCTCCACTGTATTATATTTTGCTTTGTATTTTAATTTTTTCTTAAATTTGACAAAAGAAATGTTCATTTTTGGTCAAATTTGCCCCCGTTTTTCCTGTTACATTCCTTTTGTGTGTCTATGTGTGACACTGAGGATTGAGCTAAGGGCCTTTTCTCTGAGCTACTGCCCCAGACCTTTTTTTAAAAAATATTAAGACAGAGTCTTTGTAAGTCATTAATCCTCAAGCTTGCAAGCCTCCTGCCTCAGCCTCCCAGACATGTACCACCCTATCCAGCTATTTTGCTGTTTTTTAAGTTAAATAATCCTTCTCAATTCTGATAGTTGATGAATAATTATTTCATTTTCTGTGTTTCTAAAATTATTAAATACATAATTCTGTAATTTATCTGGAATAAGAGGGGTATATTAATCAGTTATTGATTTTTTCCTGCACTCAATATAATATATGTGGGCACCCTAAATTAGTTTTATTTCCAACCAGAAAAATATTTAAGTTGAACATTCATTAAGATTATGTAAGTAGTTACCTCTTCAGCTAACATGTTTGTTTTTCACTTTAAATTTTTTATTAAATTAGCATACCAATTTAACTATTGCAATTACATTGTGCTTAACCAAGCTTGCGTTTGCTGCCCAACTCATCTAAAGAATTTAAATTTACCAGACCTCCTAGTAATCTATGTCTCTTCCTCATTAGCCAAAACTATGTAGTTGCTTTTTAAAAAAGATATTTCCAGTGTCTAATGATCATATTGTCTTCTTATCTACACAATCTGAAATTGACAGATACGTATTTCATTATTAAAGAAGTGGGAAAACGTTGTATGAATACCATTTCCATACTGACGACGTGTCTGCTGGGTGGATGTCTGGCCTTCTTCTCTGATTCTCCCAGGCAGGATTTGTCATGTAGCCCCATCTCCATGTGATGGATCTGCATTTCACTGTACTTCTTTCAGGGCCTAGTACTGTCAGGCAACCTCTCTAGCACTGATCGCTTCTTCCCCAGCCAGGCAAGGTCTTCTGTTTATTAGTCCATCCAGTTTGGTTGGGCTTGTACCTTACTTGTTTTTAGTTCTTTAGCACTTGTCCTTGTGTTTAGCATGTAGAAGATGTTCAGTAAATATTGATCAACTACCCAAGATCAACTGATTGGGAAGTTGCACTGTGTTTTGGTTTGTATCTAGAGCCCCATGTAAATCATGGAGCTGTCAAGCACAAGGCTCAAGAGGCAGGGCCAGAGGACTGGGGTGCGGCTTGAGGGGCGGGGCCAGCAAGGGAAGGAACTGTTAACTGGTCAGCATGCGCCTCCCCAGCCCCCCTCCTGCCTGGTGGCCTCTCTGGAGGTATGGAGCAAATCCTCCTGGACACAGCAGCACCCCAGCCTCTCCTCTAGACCCTACAGAGTGGGGGCAGTGTCTGGAAAACTCCAAAAACTGTGAGCTAAATAAAACTTTCCTTCCCTCAGCTTGTGTGTTGGATATTTATTCCAACAATTTTAACTGAGTTTTCTCCTATGGTTTTGATGACATTATTACCATGAAAGAGATCATACCATACTATGTCATATATAGGCAGTGACTTAAATACTAAATTTTCATGCCTTATAATCATTAAACAATTGTTTTCAGGGTAATTTCCCTATGTCCAATGGCATAAAACGATGTTAGAGCTATAAAATGTGGAAATCAGAGCTATAATGTCCTTTAAGTCCTGGAAAGAGTTACCATGAATGGGTTTGGGCCACAAGCCCAAGGCATAATACTAATGCCATGATCCCAAACATTGCAAGTCTGAAAAATCAAAATTCCTAAAGTCTAAAGTCCTGAAAGGTTAATTTATGAAACACGTAATTATGGAAGAGATATTTTAAAACTTTCATGTGTGTTTACATTTTTAGAAAGAGATTTCTTCAAGAAACATAGCAGAACCCTCCATAGGTCACTTTATGTGTTAAAATAGGCAATAATCACACACCTACCTGAACAAGCAGAAACACTTGGGTATACTAATTACACTCACACAGAGGGAAGAAAAGTATAAACACACACCACTACAGCTGATAGTTGTGTGCACTTCACTGTATAACTAGGATCATCTGAGATACCACAACAGAAACCTAAGTCTTTCCACAAGACCCATTAGAAGCCATGATGGTCACTACATCCGTACCAGGAAGCCTGGACTTCTCATGGCAGGAGAAAACTCCATCTCTGCCCTCAGACTGAGACAAGCTTGCCTTCCGCAATCATTCTCCTGGCCCTAGCCAACTGGATGGTGCCTGCCCAGGCTGAGGCCAACCTTCCCATTGATCTCCCCTAAAATCCTCGTCACAGACACCCCCAACACACTGCCTCTCCAGGTGCTAAGTATAGCTTCCACCTAGGCTGATGCAACTACACTACGTGCAAGCAAGCGATCACTGACCCCTTCCTCTGGATTCAGCTTCCCACCCCTGACAGATGTTCTTTTTCCAGAGAAGATTAGCACAGCACCTGTGCAAAAATGACACACAAATTTGAAAAGTATTCCATATTTTAGATTTTTTTAAGTGAAAAAAAGAAAAGAACTTCTGCTTACAGTAAGAACAGATGGTTGTGGAATCTTGGATTTTGGGATTTAATATTCAGGATGTTACCTTTCAGTGTTGGAATTTCTGGGATTCCAGATCTTAAGAATTGCTATCTTTCAGGATTTCAACATTTTGGCATTACAGAGTCTGAGGTTGTGTCCCCGGGTTGTGATCAGAACTGCCCCTTAATGTGCGTGCCCATTCCAATGATTTTTAAAAATCATGAGGAATATCTCATATATAATAAACAAGACTACATGGTGACACAAGTCTCACGAAGTGTTCAAAATGCTAGTTGCTGCATCTTAGATCTGGGTATTAAAGTTTTAGGATTGCTTTTTTTTTTTGTAGCAAAAATCACCTACTTAAAATTCATCTTAGCATTGTCTGTTTAAAAGCCTTGAAAACGCAACATGGAGAATTGCGATGATTAAATCACTGTCAAAGTAGGACCACTACAAGTCAGAGTTGCATAGCGAGATGCTGTACCACATTAATTAATTAAAATCACAGTTAAGTCAGATTTTGAATCTGACTTGGTAGATTTAAAGTAGTGCTAGTACCTGCTTCGTCCGGCAGAGGGCAACAGGTGGTATGGTCAAAGCCAGAGAGCCAAGTTTCAATGAGTGGTTCTGGTAGGGGGTTCAGGGGTCCATGCAGAGCTGTGGCCAAGGGGATTACGTGCAGATCCCAGCTCAGAGGGGCACCAGGAGTCCATGCACAGTGGAAATGCATGTCTCATGTTCCAAAAAAGAAAGAAAGCTTTTTCCTTTGATTGCCAGTCTACATCAACCTGCCTGGATCCCTGTCCAGATGCCGTACCAGCAGCAGCTGACCCAGCCTCTAAGCACTGTGTTCCGTGGTCCCATTCGCGCTTATAGGATGCAAGGAGCTTCAAGATGGTGGTCCTGGAACCAGGAGCCTGCGCAGAGCGCTGGAAAGGAACTGATCACACACATTCTGCAGGACTGTCTACTCAGAGCCCAGCCTCCGTTAACCTCGCTAGAGCCCTGAAACCACGTACTTCTGGATTTAGCATCCCTGTGTGCTTTCTGAATCCTGAAAGAGATTTGTTGCTGACTGTGGCCCTTACTACCACCATAAACAGAAGCGTCCTCTCCTTGAGACCTCATCTCTCTTCCTGACTTCAGCCACTTTTATCTGTAGTCCTTGCACACCCAAGCTTTCTGTCCCAAAGGGCCCTGACCTGTCCTCCCCAGAGGCCTTGGGACCCTGTCTCATTCAGATCTGTTCAGATATCACCTTTCCAGGTGTCTCAGCCACAATAGCAGCCCCTGCAGGCACAGTGCAACCTTTAACCAACCCCAGCCATGTCTGTATCTGGTTTGGTTTTGATCCACACGCTCTGACTCCCATGTCTAGGACAGCATGAGGAGATGGGATTTGCCACTACCTTCTGCTTCTAGAATGGCTCTTAGCCTACATAAACACTCAAATATTGAAAGAAGAGAATGTGCCTTGACAACCTGTGTCTGATGGCAGCTGTACTGGTCAGCTTTCCCATCGCTGGGACAAAATAGGGGACCCCACACCCACAACTGAAAGAAGGAGAGGTTTAATTTGGCTCATGCTGGGGGGATTCAGTCTACAGTAGTCTGATTCTAAGACTGAACCAGTATAGTGGAGGACTTGGCTGAGGGCAGCTGTATAACCCCAGGCAGCCAGAAAGCAGAAAAGAAGGGAAAACTCAGAGAAGGAAATATGGCACACACCCTTAGAAGCCAGTCCTCAGAGACCCACCTCTTTCAACAGCCCCCATCGCATAATGAACTCATAAGTGCATGAAGCTATGAACCCATCAGTGGATTAACTGCACTGATGACTGTAGCATCCTAATGATTCAGACAATTGTCCAAAAACCCCACTTTTGAACATGATACTTGGTTGAGATGCATTAGATCTAAACTACAGCAGTGTATTTTTTTAAACATATGTGTTTGTTTTATTTGATATATACAAAAAAATAAACTGCAGCAGTGACACTGCATTGTCATTGCCCATCAGTTGATTCCAGGTAGCCAAAGAGTCTTAAAAGAATGTTTTCCTCTACTGCTATGGCATCAGGCAAGATACTAAGGAGGGCCGGAGAGATAGCTCAGTGGTCTAAAGCACCTGCTTAAGCAAGCATAAGCAAGTGCAGAGGCCATGGTTCAATCCCAAGCACCAAATGCCCCACCAGCCCTGCCCCTGGGGCTGGCTGAGCTGGCCAAAAAAAAAAAGACACTAACAAAAGGGAGAGCCACCCTTCTTATAGGTACAAAGCACCAGGAGATTGAGGTGTGGCCCCATACTATGGCAGGGAGACCTCATTGGCATGAGCTCACAGGATGTCACTTCTCTGCTGATTCAGTAACTGTCCACAATCCCCACCTTGAAACATACTGGGGGAACATTCTTAATCTAAATCTCAGCAGCAGTAGAGCCTATTCATGCACCAAAGAACATCCAAGGTAGGTCCTGCTGCCAGCAAGGTTTCTGGGGCAAGTGAGTGGCCGGGATAGGAAAGATGTCTTTTCTTATATGCAGAGTTTATCTAAACATCAAGGCAATTTCACAGTGTCTTAGTTTTAGAATCTCTCAATCTGTGCTATTTTTTACAAGTTGGAAAAAGATGCATACCCTTCACAGCTGAAAGAAATACAGACTTTACATCAAGCAGATCATAATGGCAGATCCGAAACAGCATTTAAACCTACAACTCCTGAGTTTTATTTTTGTGCTCTTTTCAGAGCTCATACTGTTCTGCACATGAAGCCTGCACTCTGAGCATCTAGATTTATTCTTGGATTCAGAGATGGCGGCTGAGGCCTTCTGCCGCTAACTACTCTATTTAATGGCCCAGAGCCTTGGGAACTGCAGAGATAAGCAAGCTTTGTCTAGATTTCAGTTCAGGGTCAGCATATTAATAATTCTTTGCTGGTAAATCCAAGCAGACAGTGGATCTAAGCAATTGCATATTGAATGTGGAGGAACAGCGCAGTGGACAGGCATATTTAAAATTATATGACTCTAAGCATTTGCTTCCTATCATTGAGCCCTGTGGAGTTCATTGTCAAGCCCTGGATAAAGCACTTGTTCTAGCCCATATACTATATAGCTAATTAACCACAACTACATTTCATATGAGGGTTTTCTTTGTGGTGAACTTTAATATTCAGCAGGGGAATAGGCACTACATTCCTTTAATTGTATTTTCCTAATTGAATTGCAAATTGTGATAGCTTCTTCCTCTTGAAGATTTTAGATTTCATCACAGTTTATGTTCATGTCTTATCTCAACTGCTTTTAAAACCTCAACATTGCCAAGTAACCAAGTACATGATCTATAATTCTAGGTGAATATCAAATTTCCTAAAGACAGTGACTGCGTTGAATGGATCATCTAGTAATGTCTAATGAATAGTATTGCAAAAAAAACAAAAATAATGCACACCTGTGAGACTAATCAAAATTAACAACCAGTTTCACATTTTCTAACCACTAAAAATGGAAAAAATTCCCTCTGACTTATGTACTTAGAGAGAAATCTGAAATGTCAGTTTAACACTTGTGTGGGGAAAGCCCAAATTATTATACAGAAAGTTTTGGCATCCAAATAATCCTGTTAAAGGAATAATTCGTTTATTCTTTTAAAAACAAAAAGTAAAAGTAAAATTTTAAAACATGAACTTGTAAAAGAAATGGGAAAAGATTCTCTGAGCACATATTCACTATCTGATCCTCACTATCTAAACCCTCACCAACTCACTGTGCATAAGCCAAACTGTATCCAAACAGGAGAAGATGATAAGATTTGTGGACCATAGAACTCTTAAGGCTGGGAGAGATGTCAAAGCTGACATAGCTCAATTCATTTTATAGAGCAATGAGCAGAAACAGCAAACTATCAGTGTTTCACATACCTGTTTTAAGATTGTATCTGTAATGAAGTCATTGACAGAATATTCTGCTCTATATTTAAAGAGGAAATAAAATGTATTATTTACCTCACTTAGTGTGTATCACAAAAAACCTCTTTTAGAGGCTTGAACCTAACGTAGATTCCTTAACTCCTTATAGACCAAGATTTCCACACCCTTCATCATTCTAATTACTCTATATATAGTTCACATTGCCAGTGTACTGCTCAAAATAATTAAGCCTAAATTCTTAGCTCTCTTCTCACCACTATTGAGAGCTATGGAATTGTTGCCTTCTTGAAATCCATGTCAATTTAATGCAGTTTAAAATCACATCCATTCTGGGAAATGTGCATCAGCTAAAGCCCCTAGGTCTCTTCTACATGAAGTGCTTAAAGTCAGGATACAGTGCTCCTTTTATCTCCTCAAAATTCATTTCTCCTTCTCCTGCAGCAGCATCCTGTTTTGTTTTCATTTTGAGGGTTAATGGTCTATCCATTGGAGGGAATCTTGAGGGAATCATTGTGTATATGGTCAGCCCTGCTCTGGGCTGCTGGAGGAACCAATTGTGCGCTCTCTCTCTCTCTCTCTCTCTCTCTCTCTCTTTCTGTCTTTCTCTGATTCTCTCTCTCTGGCTCTCCCCCCCCACCATCTCTCGCACAAGCGTGTGCATATGTACACTCGCTCATGCAGGTGCACGCGCGCGCGCACACACACGGAGTCCCAGCAGAGGCACTGAAAGACAATAGTTGCTTAGTTTCAGTTTCCTAGATCTTTAATTATTCAGGCTTTGGAGCTTCCAAATCTTGGTTTCTCAGCCTGACTTTGACTTTGCAAACAACTCGCTATTTCTGAAAATTTCTGAAAATTTCTCCTTTACTTTTTGTTAAAAGGTAGTCATTATCTACTAACAAAAATCTCTACCTGGTGCATCTGGCCTTCAGCTGGATCATTTATGGAGCGTCTCTGTGTGTTTGTGCCAGTGTCTCCCAAACACCTTCTGAGTTAGGGCTGGCCAAATAGCCCAGTGGATTAAAGCACCTGCAAGCAGGCGCAGGGACCACGGGCTCACTGAGATGGCAACTGAGACTGGGTGTGATGGTGTGCACCCATAATCCCAGCTCTTGGGAGGCTGTAAACAGGGGGATCATTACAAGTCTGATCTAATAGTAAAAGCCTGAATAGCCTGTAGACCCTCCCCACCCCCCAAAAAAAATGTGAGTTAAATGAATGACTGGTATACATGTTCCTAAATAATCCTGTTGTCAAATCCAAATCCTTGGGAAGACATCCGGAAATAATAAGATTTTTAAAAATTATTTTATTCCTTTAAAAACAAGTGAAAGTAAAATTTCAAGTTCCCAGTGATAACTAGCCTAGATTACAGGCTCTTACAGCCGAGCCCACCAAGCTATGCCTGGACTCTTGTGCTGAGGAAGTGAGAGGTACCAAGGAGTGGTGCTTTGTGTCCCTAGGTTTGTGGTTATTGGCTGCACAGGGTAGAAAACAAATGCTTCCCTGCTGATGTGCTTTCCCGGTGGGGATCAGAGGGGATCAGCAAGTGGTATTCATGCAACCCCAAGCTGGGACTGCTCATTGGAAATTCCGGAATTGCGATTAGACATTCTGAACCAGAGAAGAGAAAGGGGAAATGGGAAACTCCCTATAACTCTACTACCCCCAAATACAGTTTTCTCTCAAGGTTTGACAGAGTAAACAACAACTACCATAATATAAACTGAATTCTGAGAAGCTGTCGAAATATTTGCCCCATCTTTTTTCCTTGACACAGGGTGGGATCTTTATGGCATCACTAGCATTTGGAGCCCTTACTTGAAGAACACTACCTGAGGTCCCACCCAAACCATGAAACCAAAGTTTGCTTTCCTAATGAGGATATCCAGGTGCTTCTGATCCTCCCACCAGGGATTCATCCTTTGAGAAACATTGCCATAGAGGTCATTATGTTAAGGGAACTGTCAGTCACAGAAAGACAAATACTACCGGTAATGCATAGAAGCAGACAGTAGAACAGAGGTACCATGGGCTAGGAAAAGGGGGAACCAGGTTGCGGGAGGAAAAAAGATGGCTAACAGATACAAGGTGAAGTTGGATGAGAGGAAACACTTCTAACTTCTACAGTACAATGGTTGACACCATTCATTAAGTTTTTTTCAGTCGCTAGAAGAAAGGATTTTGAATATTCCCAGCACAAAGAAATGATAGGTGTCTAAGGTGAAGAGCTGGCTAATTACTCTGATCTTGTCATTACAGATTGTAAACATATATTGAAATGTAACACTGTGCACTGTAAATATATACAATTATATCAATTAAAACACTTTAAAGAAAGCACTGCTTTAAGCCTTTTCAAGATAGAGGCTGAAAGCAATGTTTTATATTACCACTGGATGTGAGCAAACACTCAAGAAATTGATCTCAGTCATCAGCTTAATTCATAGAAAGTGGCATCCTCCCCTCTCAGCCTCACTTGGGCCTGAGGCCCAGCTGACCCATGTACTGTCTATTCACAGCCCTGCCCAGCCCCTTTGCCCCACTGTGGAACTGCTTCCAGCCATGACCTAGCCTTCCAGTTAGGGTCCCTGTGCCTGGGGGAATCAGGAGACTCACAGGTCACTCTCCTCAGCTCCACAGCAGAAGCTCTGGATCCCAGGCTCCAGCTAATTATCTGATTCAAGACCCTAAGGCACTGCCCCAGGGAAGGGACTGGGGTTCTAAGAGGTCCCCTCACCTGGCTTTTCTTAGAGCTTTTCCTCTTCAGACGTTTTCACTTCTCTACAGCACTGAGCTGGGGCTGCATGTAGCTGCTCTGATGGACTGAGATAGCCCAGATTGTCAGGATGTCAGAAAAGCACTAGAAACCCATCCCATCTGAGTCCCCTTCATTCACCTTTGCACTCCTTGTTACACCTGCATTCCTGGTGGCCGGCAGTTTCCCTGGAGTGGGCAGGAACTCCTAATGGTGATTGTCTTTCGTCCTATTGAATGCACCAGAAGTGCCAATGGCGTCCTCTGGTGGATCATGCCAGATTGGGCTGAGAACCATGCCTGGTATTTGCTGATCACTTTGCTGCACTTCTCACCAAGAAAAAAAAAAAAACCTACTCCCTCCAAGCACCAAGATCCAAGATTGAGGCAGAATACAAAATTCCAAGAATTTTGCTATTGATCTGAGCCACTGTGGGAAAATGTTGTTTGAAAACTATGGCTGTGGAAGGGGTCTAGGCTTGGTGGATCTCTCCCTGACCTATAGAGTATCATGAATTGTGTACTAACAAGAAAGAAAAAATTTATCTGTGGAAATTAATGGATATTTTAAATATTGAGATTATAGGACCAAACCATATGGAAAATATGCTTTCTGTCAACAGAAGGGGAATAAAAAACTTTATCCTCTACTTCATTATTGGACCCACAGAGCACTTTCTATATAAAATTACCATCCAAAACACAAATTAGTGTGAGATGTGTAAGTCTTCATTAGTGTACTCTATAAGTCTGTAAAATATTTTGTGGCAAAGGTAAAACTACTGGGCATCTGTCTCAGTTATTTTTCACTCATTGCTGGGACAAGATACCCGACACCCAAAATTAAGAAAGGAAAGGTTCACTTAGCTCACAGTTAGTGCAAGTTTCAGTCCATATTCAGCTGTCTCTAAGGCAGAGTGGCACAAGGAAGACAGCAGCCATTCATGGCAGCAGAAAACAACCAAGACAAAGGGAGGAGCAGCAATTGCAGCAGATAGCAAGCCTCTGTCCCTCCTTCTATTGTATGCAGATTGTCTGCCCCAAGGCAGGTGTAGCACTCACACCCCTAATCCCAGCATTGCATCCTGGATTAATCACGAACTGTAGAAGCCTGCCCCAGTGACTGCATGAGGCTTTGGGGAAACAACCAGACACAAACCATGACAGCATCTTACATAGTGACTTGTTTTAGTCTCCATTCCCTTTTTACTACCCTCTGTATAATGCATCAAGGAAGACATTTTTTGCCTGGCAAGCGCAAGGTCCTGAGTTCAATCCTCAGTACTGCAAAAACAAAAGAGAGAGAGAGAGAGAGAGAGAGAGAGAGAGAGAGACTTTTTGCCAGAATAGGAAGTGGCCTCCAACTGCTTCCATTCTTGGTCTACTCTTGGGCTCCCAAAGATAGCCCTGAAACTATTTCATACAGCCCTACCTTTATTTTGTTCTTGCTGTTGGAGGAAGAAACAATTTTAAGTCAAATCAACACAGTTCCTTTCAGAATAAAACTATTTTTGTTCATCCTCTTCCAAGCAGCCAACCAATGTATGACTAACTTACCTTGTTTATATTGTTGCTGTGCTGTTTTGCTGTGGACTCTTCCTCCTTTCTGTGTCTCCTCTGTTGAGTTTCCTTCAATATAAGATACTCTGGAATGCAGAGCCATTGAGCTACCTGCAAGGAGCTCCAAAATTGTGAAAGAAGTTCATTAGGGGATGTTCTTATCTTAAAGTATCTAAAACATGGATGCCTGTGTATGTTTTGGCTACAGCTGCCTAATAGCAGAACCTGTGGTTTATGTAGTTCTGAGACTTGGTATAGTGACTGGCACAAGCAGGCACTCCCTAAGGTGCAGTAAGTCTGTTTAGGTTGGACCACAAACCTCCAGGTCCTGCCAACCCAGGGATAAGTGGTGGGGCCAGATGAGGCGTGACATGTTATAGTCTCAGTCCAGCACACATAGCTGGTACATTAGTCTCCCTCGCCTCATGGGCCCCAGCCAATGCCTTACCTGTTGGGGCCCTTGAGGGTCCTGCCTCCTTCCACTCTTCCCCAAGCCTTCCAGTCTCTATGAGGAGATGGTGAAGTAAAACAAACAAAAAACCTGCTTTCAAGGACAGTCCTTTGCCTTGTGGAATCACAGCTATTTCTGCCCTCAGCTGAGCCTATTTCCAGCTCTTTCCTCTGGGCAGGGCTACACTTTGATAGGGCAGGTTCACAGCTCCCTAACCTGCTGGCACTTGGGCCTCCCTTCTCCTCATCCCTCTCCATACTGGGACTTCACTCCCTAACTTGTGGCTCCCATCCCACACTTCTTTGTCTTTGATTAGACTCCCGACTGGAGGGCTAAAGTTATAAACCTGTCACAATTCAGTAACTGTCTTTGTTTGAGCTCAGTTTTTTCCCTGCCACAAACTCTATAAAAACCTTCATAGCATTGTCTCTGGGGCTCAGAAATTACAAAGCATGAGCTTCTCTGAGCAAAGCTAGTCAAATAAAGTCTTTCTCCACCTCTCCAGGAGACGCTGCTTATGCTATCTGAAAAAGTCTGTTACCCTGTTTTCCACAACAGTGGGAGATTGAGAGAGCATGAGTATGGGAATCCCCAAAGAGGGCATTGCTAACATTAAAATAGCTCACACTGGCCTGTTATAGTGTCCTTCTGGTGTCCATAACTGAATACTCTTATAGGGGAAGATCTATCTTTTATTACAATTAATGTGTACACAATCACTTTACAGGAAAAAGAAACCCTTATTTAACTAAAATAGTTCTCATTCTACTTGTGTTATGTTTTATGCCTAGTTGTCTACCCAAAGCCTCATGCAGACATGAGGCAGCCTCTAGAGTTTGTGATTGATTCTTGATCCAATGTTGAGATTACAGATTGAGCGCTGTGTCCTAGCCCTGGGGTGAGTAATTTGCATTACAACATAAGAAGGGAAGAGAGGCTCACTAGCTGCCTGAGTGCTGCCACCTCTTTTGCTTTTGCTTTTTGCCACTGCCATGAATGGCTGCTCTGTGCCATGTGCCACTCTGCCTTGGAGCAGGCCAAGTATGGACTGAAACCTTCACTAACTGTGAGCTAAACAAACTTTTCCTTCCTTAATTTTAGGTATTGGGTATTTTGTGCCAGCAATGAGAGAAGAGTAACTGAGACAGATTTTTTTTTGTTGTTACTTTTTACGGCCTGCTCAGCTCACCCAGGAGGCAAGGCTGGCATGGCATGTGGTGCTGGGGATTAACCTATGTCCTTGAGTGCTTGCCTAAGCAGACACTTTAGACTGCTGAGCTATCTCACCAGCCCCAGGTTGATATTTAAATAAGAATTTCTATTGAGTTAGAAATAGTGGTGGTTAGGGCTGGCCAGATAGCTCAGCAGACTAAAGCACCTGCTTAGGCAGAGTGCAGCTACTAGGGTTTGGTCCTTAGTGTGTCATGCTGGCGCCATGACTGGGGCACACTAAGACAGCAGCTAAGCCTGGATGTGAGGGCATATACCTATAATCCCAACACTTAGGAGGCTGAAAACAGGAGGATCACTACAAGTCTGATTTATGTAGTGAGACCCTGTGTAGCCTGTAAACACTGTCCTAAATACAAATATATATATATATATATATATATATATATATATATATATATATATATTTATGGTTTATGTTTAGTTGTCCCACCAAAACCTCCAAAGCCTCATGCAATCGTGGGGCAGGGACTTCTAGAGTTTGAGACTTGACTCATGATCCACTGGAATTATGTGTTTTAGTATTGATGGGACTAGGGGTCTGAGTCCTTCTGGGATTATGGGTGTGACCTAAGGCACATAGGCTGAGGCAGAAAGCCTGAATAAAATACATAGACAGACTTGCTCTGTTCCTCTCTGCTGACCTGGTTGGTTGGTTGCCTCTGTTACCATTTTGTTGCTGTCCTGCCGCCATGACCTGCTGACCTCTGCATTGTGCCTCTCTGCCTTGGATCCAGCTGAGTATGGGTTGAAACCTCCAGTGACTGTGAGCTAAATAAGCCTCTCCTTCCTTCACTTTGGGTGTTGGGTATTTGTCCTACCAACGAGTAAAAAGTAACTAGGATATATATATATATATATATATATATATATATATATATGGTATATATATGGTTATAAATTATATTATATAATAATTTTATGTAGTTAATTTATATTAGTGGTTGTTTATAAATTAAGTTATAAACTGTTGCCTATATTCATTTTCCTTAAATATTACCTATATACTAACATATATATATACACATATATGGTTACATAACAACCTATTGCACTGATTACCACTTAGATTAACATTTGCTTTCCATTGGTAATTTGGCTTGACCCAGTTTTTCACTCTGTGAATTGTGCTATGATAAATATATTTGTACAAACTGCCTTTCTTGTATCTTAGCATCACCACAATCTCTTAGCCAATCTCTCTAGAATAAGATAATGATTCCTATCAGGGGTCCTGTCTGTTGTGCAAAACTCTCCCAACACACAGAGCATACATGGATTTGGTCAGTGGGAACTTAGAACTTGTTTCTAATGACTTGGGATTCTAATATATTTGTATTTCTTTAAAAAGAAATGTAACTTTAAAGCACCTGATAAATCTCCACTACGCACAATGTTAATGAAACTATGTTCCAGTTATCAATTAAATGCAGATTTTGACTGAAGACCTCTAAATAATCCTCTCTAATGGCTTGTTATGGCTGTGTCTGGAGGTCCCCCAAGAGCCACATGCAGCCAGAGGTGGGGCTTCTCAGAGGTTAGGTCTAGGGCACATGATTAAGAGTGCTGATGCCAGGATTGGTTCATGGTGTGATGCTAGGGTTAAGGGCGCTCCACCCTGTGCAAGTGTGACTCACTCTAAGGGTGGGTAACCTTGGCAGGATATAAGGGACAGAAAGAAGGTTGCTGCCCACCGCCCGCTACCCGCTGCTTGCTGCTTCACTGCTTTGCTATCTTCTGCCTCCCATGAACTGCTTCTCCTCTGTGGTACCATCCTCCATCCCACCCCACCTTGGAGCCAGCCAACTGCGGACAGAAACCTCCACAAACTGCACTAAAGAAGCCTTTTCTCCTTTAACTTTCTGTGTTAGGTATTTTGTCCCAGGAATGAGAAAAGTAACTAAGATATGGCCTGATTATTTACTTGTGAAATAGCCTGCTGTGACTCACTGGAGTAGATATCACCTGTAACTCCTGGAATTTAACTTCCACCCAATTTTTTAGTTCTGTTCTCCTATGATCATGGGTGTCAAGCTAACAATCACAATGTCACAAACATTCAAGGAAATGTGTAATGCTTTGTGTCAGTGCTCTCCTTTCCTGGCTCATTTTACAAGCACAGTCCATATTCCACAAGGAAAATGATAATGGTTATCTTCCTGCATGTTATATTCCATTTTTTTCTTGAGTCTGTCTATTTAGATTGAAAATGTTGAACATGAATAGCTCATGGGATCAGCACAAATAAGTGAAGGCAATGAGCTGCCTCAGCCCCCTCATTCTTTCTTTTGGATGCTGGTGCCATCCCCCTGCGCACCTTTCACTCCCTTTCCCTGAATCCTCCATCTTCTGTTGCTGTTAGGACCATCCTAACCCCTGACATGTGTACTGTAAACTCACGGACTATGTAGCTTTCCTTCATCATCTCCTTTTGGATTTAGATATTCATTGGTTTGGGAAGGTAATGATCCTGCCACTTTCTCATGGTCAAGGAGTTTCTCAGAGGTGGTCATTTGCCTTCATGGGCAGAGCTCATCTTTCTGTCTCTTTCTGTTAAGATCTTTGCAAGCTTTAATAAGTTAGTTCATACTGAATCTCACATAACGGCCCATGCTTCCACTCCAGTTCTCTCCAACAAAGAATAGTTTTGCCCCAGGGAATTTTTTTAAAGCAACATTCAGCTGAATGTATCTAGGGTATGTTTCTGTATCCTCTATTCTGTCCCACTGATCTACATACCTTGTTTTTGTTCCACTACCAAATCATTTTTAGCACTTTTACTTTGTAGTATAGTTTGAGGTCAGGTAATGTGATGCCTCTAGCTTTGCTCCTATTGCCCAAGATTTCTATGTCGGATCTCTTTTGGCTTCATGTGAGCTTTAGGAGGATTGTTTTCTCTAGATCTGTGAAGTATGCTGTTGGTATTTTGGTTGGGATTGCATCTTTAACAAAGACTCCAAAAGCACACATTGGAGGAGAGATAGCTTACTCAATAAGTGGTGCTGGGAAAACTTCTTCTATGTGAAGAAGATTGAAACTGGAACTATACTTTCCCCATGAACCAAACTAAAATGAAAATGGTTCAAAGATCTTAGTATTAGAGCAGAAGTGCTGAAGCTACTGGAAGACATAATAAGTAAACTTCTTGAAAACATAAGATGTAGGAAAGGATTTCCTGAACAGGATCACAACTGCACAAGAAATAACAAGTATTCACAAATAGCATAATATCAAATTAAAAAGTTTCTGCATAAAAAAAGGAATCAGTGAGCAAAAGAAAGAAACAACCAGTGAGACCTAACCCGGCCAGCTGGGAGAGCAGCCTGTCCAGCAGCCAGGCCTGCTTCATGAGTGAGACCTTCTCAAGCCCACCAGAAGCACAGTCTATCCAGCATCCAGGCCCATCAAGTGAGTGAGACCTCCCCCAGCCCAAGAGCAGTGCAGCCTATCCAGCATACAGGCCCACTGCGTGAGTGAAACCCCCTCCCCTGGCCTGCAAGCAGCTCAGCCGACCCAGAAGCTCGGACTGACCAACCAACCCAGGGGCAAGCAGTTCTGCACCAAAGGTCACTACTATACAGAACGATACAGACAAGGAGCAAAATGCAATCTCAGGTCCCAAGCCCACCTGGAACAAATACAGGAGACACTACCATAGAAGAAAATGGGAATCATGCAGCTGAAATCTCTGAATTAGTAGCATCTGAAGTAAACAAACAAATGCAGAAGCATATAGAGGAACTTGGATTGGAGATAACCTCTGAAGTTAAAAAAGAAATCTTTGAATTACTAGAACATGAAATAAAAAAACAGCTGCAGAAAAGCATAGAGGGAATCAGATCAGAAATTACTTCTGAAGTAAAAAAAGTCATCTCTAAATTAATAGCATCTGAAGTAAATGAACAACTGCAGAAAGGTAGAGAGGAAATGAGAGTAGAAGCAACCTCTGAAGTAGAAAAAGAAAGGATAACTATAATGAAAGACTTAATGAATGCATCTAAAGAAGACATTGATAAAAATTAGAGGAGATTAGAAAAATGATGGAATCCTTGAATGAGCAATATAGGAAAGAAACAGATCTCATAAAACAAGTTCAAAGAGATATACAGGAAAATAAAATCTCAATCACAAGCTGGCAACACTGTATGAAAGAAAGTGAAGATAAGATTTCAGATCTTGAAGACACAGTCATAGCAAGTGAAAATGTAAGAAAGGATCTCTTAAAAACAACCAGGATGCAGGAAAAAATAATTCAACATCTGCAAGATGATGCAAAAATGAACAATGTGAGATTAATAGGAATCAGTGAGAAAGAAGGAGTCAATACAGATGATATAAAAAGAATATGGGCAGAAGAAATAGCAGAAAACTTCTGAAATATCAGAAAACAATCGGACATTCAGGTAATTGAACCATATAGAACTCCAAATAACATCAACTCAACTAAAAACACACCCAGGCATATAATATTCAGGATCCCAGAAATCCAGCAGAAGAATAATATATAAAAAGCCGCTAAAGAAAAGAAACAGATCACATTTAAAGGAAAGCCCATCAGGATAACGGCAGATTTCTCTTCACAAACCATGAAGTCAAGAAGAGCATGGAGTAGAGTGCTTCTAGTCCTCCATGAAAACAAATTCCAGCCCAGACTGTTATATCCAGCAAAACTCTCTTACAAGTATGAGGGAGAAGTGAAACACTTCCATGACAAGGAAAAACTAAAGGATTTTATGATGTCAAAACCAACCCTTCACAGACTATTAAAAAACATTTTAGGGCCGGTGACATGGTTCAGTGGTCTAAAGTGCCTGCTTAGGAAAGCTCAGGCAACTGCAGGGACTGCGGTTCGATCCCTGGCACCACATGCTGCACCAGCCCCACCACCAGGGCAGGCTGGGCCAGTCACAAAATAAATAAGTAAAGAAACAAACAAACACAACAAGCAAACAAATAAATAAAATTTTAAAAAAATATATTTTAGAGGGAGACCAAAATGAACTGACCCCTACAAATGAGACCAGAAAGAACCCACCAAATAGGGCAACAATTAAACAGGATAAAAAGGAGTAAACAGTAGTAAGTAAAAGACATGTCAATCATAAGTCAATACATTTCAATTATAACCATCAATGTAAATGAACTCAATTCCCCAATTAAAAGAAATAGACTGGCAGAGTGGATAAGGAAGCAAAATCCAACCATATGCTATATACAAGAAACACATTTAACTCATGAAGAAAATCATAGGCTAAAAGCTAAAGGATGGAAAACAATACAACATGCCTCAGCACCTCAAAAAAAAAGCAAGGGCAGCAATCCTGTTTGCAGATAGTCTAAACTTCAAACCAAGACTGAACAAACAAAATAAAGAAGGCCACTACATGCTGGTTAGGGGAAAAACTCAAGACGAAGAGGTAACACTCATAAACATGTATGCACCCAACACAGGAGGACCAAGTTATATAAGACAAATCTTAATGGACAGGAAAAATCTACTGTCTAATACCACAGTCTTAACAAGAGACCTCAGTGCCCCTCTATCCCAACAAGATAGGTTCAAACAGACAAAAAATTAGCAAAGTAGCAGAACTGAACCAGATCGTGGAACAACTGGACTTAGTCAACATGTACAGAGTGTTCCACCCAACCACTTCTGAATACACATTTTTTTCAGCTGCACATGGGACATTTTCCAAAACAGACCACATACTAGTGCATAGGTCATGCTTAAGTATGTGCAAGAAAACAAAAAATTATTCCATGTATATTATCTGACCACAGTGCAATGAAACTGCAAATAAATGACAACACAAATCACAAAAACCCCAGAAATACATGAAAATTAAACAACACCTTTCTCAGCAACCAGTGGGTTACAGATGAAATTAAACAAGAAATTAAACAATATTTACAATTTAATGAAAACTGAAACACAACCTACCAGAATTTATGGGATGCAATGAAAGCAGTTCTTGGAGGGAAATTTATAGCACTGAACTCACACATTAAGAAAACAGAACGGGAACAAATAAATACTTTCATGTAGCACCTAAAGCTCAAGAAAAGGAAGAGCATATGAAACCCAAAGCCCAAAGACGGGAGAAAATTATAAAGATTAGAGCAGAAATTAACTCAATCGAGACAAAGAAAACCATACAAAGAATTAATGAATTAAAAAGTTTGTTCTTTGAAAGATTAAATAAAATTGATAAGCCCCTAACTAACCTCATCAAAAAGAGGAAAGAAAGGACTCAAATTCAAGCAGTAAGGAATGAAAAGGGTGAAATTACTACAGATCCAGCAGAGATTCAGAGGATCATTAATAGCTACTTTGAGAATCGTTACTCTCACAGAATTGAAGACACAGATGAGATGGACAGATTCCTAGAAAGGTACAAAGTACCAAAACTGAATCAAGAAGATATAAGAACTCTCAATAACCCAATGACAGTCAATGAAATACAAAATGTCATAAAAAGTCTACCGACAAAGAAATGTCCTGGTCCTGATGGATTCACAGCTGAATTCTACAAGAAATTTACAGAAGACATGATCCCAATAGTCCTCAAACTGTTCAATGAAATTGAAAAGGAAACAATCCTCCCAAAATCATTTCTAGAGGCAAATATTACACTGATACCAAAACCAGAGAGAAATGCAACTAAAAAAAGAGAACTACAGGCCAATTTCTCTCATGAACATAGATGCAAAAATCCTCAGTAAAATCCTCGCCAATGGAATACAGCAAATCATAAGAGGATTATACACCATGACCAGGTAAGATTCATCCCAGAGATACAAGGATGGTTTAATATACACAAATCTATAAATGTAATACACTATATCAATAGAGCCAAAACCAAAAACCACATAATCATCTAGATTGATGCATAAAAGGCTTTTGACAAAGCCCAACATGCATTCATGTTCAAAATACTACAGAAAATTGGAATAGAGGGCCTCTACCTCAATCTGATAAAAGCCATCTACAACAATCCAATGGCTAACATAATT